>JAODAL010015759.1:45000-82748 GCA_025379985.1 Phyllomedusa bahiana | reverse complement strand
TTTTCCCCTCTCTCTCTCTCTCTCTCTTGCGGTTGTTCCCCTCTCTCTTTCTCTCTCTTTCGGATGTGCCCCTCTGTCTTTTTCCCGTCAGTCTCCGGTAGTTGTCACCTCTCTCGCCTGTCTGCTCGGTTCTCCTCCCTCGTACCCGGTGTTTCATGTTGTTTTCCTTCTCTTTTTCTAACCGATCCCGTGTGATCCTGCGTGCTGTGACGTTAATCCTTGATTGGCCTGTGTATTGCTGTGTCAGCGGGAGATCACGGTGAGGTAGGATTGTGGGAAATATGTGGTGTGGGGGTTACTGGGAATATGAAGTTTTTGTATTTTCATTACCTTGGGGGGCTCCTGTTATGACTACCCTAATGTCACCGCTGTCATAAAATGGTTCTTGTTGCATCACTAGTGTAATGCTTTCACTACTCCTCCTCACATCATGTAATGTGCGCACAGTACTGCTCCCCAGTGCCCATCGACACTGGTAAAATGTATGCACAGTACTACTGCTTACCACTCGGGACATCTCCCTTGCGTAAAGAGCGCACAGTACTACCACTCAGTGCTTAGGACCATCACCGGTCTACCTAGTGCACCGTACTAATCTATAGCACTCAGGACACATTACTGATCTACTATGCGCACAGTACTACTCCTCAGTGCTCAGGACACATCAGAGATGTAATCAGTGCACAGTAGTTCTCATGAAACATTACCAGTCTACTTTGTGCACAGGACTACTCCTCAGTACTCAGGACACATTTCCTGTGTGCACAGTACTACTCCTGAGTGTTCAGAACACATCACCAGTATACCATGCACACAATACTAAACAGTACTCAGGACACATCATTGGTATAATATGCACATAGTACTACTCCTGAGTACTCAGGACACATCACCAGTATACTATGTGCACAGTACAACTTTTCAGTACTCAGGACACATTACCGGTATACTATGTTCACAAAACTGCTCCACAGTATTCAGAACACATCACTGGTATACTATATGCACAGCACTTCTCCTCAGAACATATCACTGGTATACTATATGCACAGTACTACTCCTGAGTGCACAGAACACATCACTGGTATACTGTGCGCACAGTACTACTCCTGAGTGCCCAGAACACATCACTGGTATACTGTGCGCACAGTACTACTCCTGAGTGCCCAGAACACATCACTGGTATACTGTGCGCACAGTACTACTCCTGAGTGCCCAGAACACATCACTGGTATACTGTGCGCACAGTACTACTCCTGAGTGCCCAGAACACATCACTGGTATACTGTGCGCACAGTACTACTCCTGAGTGCCCAGAACACATCACTGGTATACTGTGCGCACAGTACTACTCCTGAGTGCCCAGAACACATCACTGGTATCCTGTGCGCACAGTACTACTCCTGGGTGCTCAGAAAACATCACTGGTATACTATGTGCACAGTACTACTTCTCAGTACACATCACTGATATTCTATGTGCACAGTTCAATTCTGAGTGCTCAGATCACATCACTGTTATACTATGTGCACAGTACTACTTCTCAGTACACATCACCAGTATTCTGTGTGCACAGTACTACTCCTGAGTGCCCAGAACACATCACTGATACACTTTGCGCACAGTACTACTCCTCATTTCCCAGGACACCTTAGCAGATCACCTTTTTCCACGTCTGCTGTAGATGTTCCTCTCTGGTTCCTGGTTATTGATCTCCGTCGTTGTCTCCTCCCCGGACCTGTCATTGCCTCATTGCTCTCTTGTCTTTTCCTTTTGTTATGTGCCCGTGTCTTCTCCGGTCATACTGTGCAGAGGATGCAGCGCTGGGACATGTGAGCCGCCTGTTTTGTGCATGTGTGACTTTCCTCAGACAATGCATGCCGAGTACACAACTCTGCTGCACCAGTGATGGTGGACTCTTCGGAGCTTGTGTTGTGTGTGTTGTTCCATCATCCTTGGTTATGATGTCACAATTGCCTTCTCTCCAGAACCTGGTGTCATGTCTCATGCCCCTGATCCCTTCCATATGGACAGTAAAGAAAGAGCCCTGGGGTGATGGAGATATTGGGCCCAGGGTCAGGTTGTGGTTCCCCGTTATCCCGTTTGGGCCTATGTAGCGATAGGAGGTGTTGACCTGACATTTTCTTTTTTTGACAAAATAAAGAAACCTTTTTCTTCTGGCGATGTGTTTAGACCAGTCGTGGTTCACAAGAATCTTCTTTTTGATGATGTTGGGCTAGCCTTTTGCCAAAAGGGGATGTTTCTAGTTAGCTTATGTTTTGGGCTAGCCATGGTACCACAAATATCTTTAGTTTCTGCATGATGTTGGACAGCATTGTCCCCAAACCCAAAATGCCTTCTTGTTATGATGATGTTTGACTAGTTTTAGTGCCACAGGGGATGTGTTTTTATTAAGCATGATGTTGGCTAGTTATAGTGCCCAAAAGGATTGTTTTTCTAGTTCGCATGATGTTAAAAAGTTATAGTGCCAAGGAGATGTTTCTAGTTATCATGAGTTGGATAGCCATCATGCCAACGGGAGAGTCTTCTGGTCATGGAGATTTGGAAATAGTATTGGCCAGAAGGTGATGTTTTCTAGTTAAGCATGTTGTTGGACTAATCATGGTGCCAACAGGCGATACCTTCTAGTTATGCATGATGTTCGACTAGCATGGTTGCCCAGGAGATACCAGTTTTGATGTTAGGTAGCGATTGGAAAAGGTTTGACTAAACAGTTTTCTTGTGACAACAGAAGACCTGTTATCTTCTGGCGATGATTCGGAAACCCAGCCAGGTTTCCAACAGGAGATATATTCTAGTTATGCATGATGTTGGACTAGTCCTTGTGCCAACAGGAGATGTGTTCTAGTTATGCATGATGTTGGACTAGTCATGGTGCCAACAGGAGATGTTTTCTTGTTATGCATGATGTTGGTACTAGTCTTAGCATCAACAGGAAATGTGTTCTAGTTATACATGATGTTGGACTAGTCATTGTGCCAACAGGAGATGACTTCTTGTTATGGTTTATGTTGGACTAGTCATGGTGCCAACAGAAAATGTTTTCTAGGTATGCATGTTGTTGGACTAGTTATAGTGCCAACAGGAGATGTGTTTTTGTTATGCATGATGTTGGACTAGCCATCGTGCCAACAGGAAATGTCTTCTGGTTATGGAAGATGTCGGACTAGTCATTGTGCCAACAGGAGATGTCTTCTAGTTATGGAAGATGTCGGACTAGTCAGTGGGCCAACAGGAGTTGTGTCCTGGTTATGGATAAAGTTGGACCATTCATTGTGCCAAAAGAAGACGTGTTCTGGTCATGGAAGATGTTGGACTAGTCATTGTGCCAGCTGGAGATGTCTTCTGCTTATGTATGATGTTGGAATAGTAATTGTGCCAGTTGGAGATGTCTTCTGCTTATGTATGATGTTGGAATAGTCATTATGCCAGCTGGAGATGCCTTCTGCTTATGTATGATGTTGGAATAGTCATTGTGCCAACATGAGATGTCTTCTGGTCATTAAAATATGTTAGATTTTTTTTTTCATGGTGACAAGATATTGAGATGACTTGATCATGGTCACATGGTTGATGTGAGTTTATTGGACCAGCTCTTCTGGTCATTGAAGTTGTATTGGACAGGTTGTTAGCTTATACTAACAGTTGATGTTGGACTGCATTGGGTATGGTTGGCTAGTTGTTGTAGAGACTGTTCATGGTGGGAGTTGGGCAGTTGTAGTGACTGCTGATGGTGTGAGTGGTTGAGCTGGTTGTTGTAGTGGCTGTTCATGGTGGAAATTGGACACACGTATTGATTGTTGATGGTGGGAGTTGGGCAGCTGTAGTGACTGTTGATGGTGGATGTAAAAATGCTTATGGACTCCAAACAGGGAAGTACACCAGCAGTCACAAGAAATAACAATACAAGGCAGGTATTAATTAAAAAAAAGACTTGTAGTGGCTCTTCATACTGGATTGTGTCAGGAGTTAGTGGGTTAGTCACTAAAGTGACTGTTGATGTTAGGTTGTATTGCATAGAGAGTTGTTGGCCTGGTTATTGCACTGACCGTTGATGTTGGGTTGGGAGTTGTTTGTCTGGTCACTATCTATTGATATTAGGCTGGTTATGTTCTTGTACTGACCAGCTGAGATGTTGGACTGGTCATTGTCTTGCAGTCACTGGGTATGATCCTGTTAGGAGTTGTTGGGTGGTTTTCTTGTATTGATGTTAGGTTGGATTCTGTTGGGCTGGTTATAGTGATTGTTGATGTTAGCAGCTGTTGGGCAGTCATTGTCTTGCAGTCGCTGTTGGATTCTGTTGATAGTTGTCGGGCATTTGTCTAGCAGTGATGGTTGAAGTTGGGTTGCTATCTCTTGGGCTGGGTGTTGTACTGACTGATGTTGGTCTGGTTGTTGTACTTACTGTTGATGTTGGGAGCCGCTGAGCTGACTGTTGCGTTCTTGAACCATTTGATGTCGGCTTGGATTCTGTTGGGCTTGTTGTTGTAATGACTTGTGTTGTTGGACTAGATGTTTTCTTGTACTGACTGTTGATGTTACGAGCTGTGTGGTCATTGTCTTGCAGTTGCTGTTGATATTGGGTTGAATTCTGTTGGGAGCTGTTGGGCGGTTGCCTTGAAGTGATAGTTGATGTTGGATTCTGTGGGGAGTTGTCGGACTGATCGTTGTAGTGACCATTGATGTTGGGAGCTGATGGGTGGTCATTGTCTTGCAGTTAGTGTTCAAGCTGGGTTGAATTCTGTTGGGTGGTTGTCTTGCAGTGATGGTTGATGTTGGGTTAGATTGTGTTGGACTGAGTATTGTAGTGGCTGTTTATTTGAAGTTGTTGGGCTGATCATTGTGTTCTTAAGCCTGTTGATGTTGGATTGGATTCTGTTGGGAGTTGTCGAATTGTTGTTGTAGTGACCATTGACGTTGGGTGGTCATTGTTTTGCAGTTAGTATTCATGCTGGGTTGAATTCTGTTGGGTGGTTGTTTTCCAGTGATGGCTGATGTTGGGTTGGATTGTGTTGGACTGAGTATTGTAGTGGCTGTTTATTTGAAGTTGTTGGGTTGATCGTTGTGTTCATAAGCCTGTTGATGTTGGATTGGATTCTGTTGGGAGTTGTCTAACTGATTGTTGTAGTGACCATTGATGTTGGGAGCTGTTGGGTGGTCATTGTCTTGCAGTTAGTGTTCAAGCTGGGCTGAATTCTGTTGGGTGGTTGTCTAACAGTGATGGCTGATGTTGGGCTGGGTATTGTAGTGACTGTTTATTTGAAGTTGTTGGGCTGATCGTTGTGTTCATAAGCCTGTTGATGTTGGATTGGATTCTGTTGGGAGTTGTCTAACTGACTGTTGTAGTGACCATTGATGTTGGGAGCTGTTGGGTGGTCTTTGTCTTGCTGTTGATGCTGTGTTGGTTTCTGTTGGGAGTTGTTGGGTGGTTGTCTTTCAGTGATGGTTGACGTTGGGTTGTATTCTGTTGGAATGGTTATTGTAGACTGTTGATGTTGGGAGCTGTTTGGTTGATTGTTCTTAAGCCTGTTAATGTTGGATTGGATTCTGTTCAGCGTTGTCGGACTGATCATTGTAGTGACTATTGATGTTGGGAGCTGTTGGGTGGTCAATGTCTTGCAGTCAATGTTGATATTGGAATTGAATTATATTGGTGGTTATATTGCAGTAACGGTTGATGTTGGTTTGGATTCTGTTGGGCTGATGGTTGTAGTACTGACTGTTGATGTTGGGAGCCATTGGGCTGTTCTCGGGCCTGTTGATATTTGATTGCGTTGGGAGTTGTTGGGCTGGTCATTTTAAAAATAGTGCTATACATTATTTATTGGATGCACAATTTGAGCAGAAACTGCTTCTTTGTGGATTGGTTGCACAATAGAGGAGAATGTATTAAATGTAGTGAGGTCAGGGTTTTTGTGGAGTGCTGGGTGGTTGAAATTGATGGTTTCATGGCAGAAATTCCAGTGTGGTGGTAGTGGCTCGTATTCTAGCATGAGCAGACTGGGGATAATATTTGGATAGTAATGAAAGAAGGGTGGCGTTACCCCAAACTCTAGTATTTCATCTCTACAGCTTCACTATTACTCCAGCTTTTATTATTAGCCTTACTTCAGAGCACAAGTGACAACATTTTTAGGCCACACGGTGTGGGATGAGGAGACACAGGGTCACACGAGGTCTAGACCGGGGTGATGATTATTTTACATGTGTTTGGTTTGCTGTGATGGTGCATTTTGGGGTGTTCTTTTTTTCTGGCTGGACTGATCCAATCCCCTTTTTGTCATCAGGGCTGCACTGGCTTCTGCTCATCAGGGGCAGCCTCTTCCTGATACCCTGAGTGTTTTGCAGAGTACCCCACAAGTGCGTGGGATGCACACCATTATCAGGTAAAATCTATACCCTGGCACCAAGGTCATAACTACTGTACTCTGCTACCAACAATGATAAAATATCGCTCCTCCCAGGAACAAGGACACCAACCGTGACGAGTTCATCTTCTACTCGAAGAGACTGATGCGGCTGCTCATCGAGCACGCGCTCTCCTTCCTCCCCCTCATTGTAGGTATTCACCATTGATGTTGGGTTGGGAGTAATGATTGCTCAGTCTCCTGCCATTTCTGACCATGGACTCTATTTTCTGCAGTTACCATATCAATGATCTCATCTTGCCTTTTGTAGCCCATCACAGTGGAGACCCCACAAGGAACGTTGTATCAGGGCAAAAGGTTCCATCGTCAGCGGGTAAGTATTGCGGTACGTATGCGGGAAAAAAGCACTTCATCATTATATTTTGGAGAACCTGTGTCCTACTCCGTCATGACCACTAACATGGTGGTAGGGGATAAAACTGGAGATTTTCTAGAAATACATGGATTGCCTAATGTGCATATTACCATAATGCAAGGAGCAGAACCAAGTCAAGACTGCCAATGATTGGGCTATGAGTTCTGGATGTTGAGTCATTTGGAGCCATACATATAATGGCTCCATCATGTATTGATTGTATTGGGCTATGAGTCCTGGATTCTGAATCACCTGGGATCAAAGATATAATGGCCTTTCATATTTCCATTATATTGGGCTATAGGTCTGGATTGTGAGTTATTTGGGGTTACACATATAATGGACCCATCTTATTTCCATTGTATTGGGCTATGGGTCCTGGATTTTGAATAATTTTGGTTACACATGTAATTGAAAAACAAAAAAAAAACCTGAAACACGGCCATACTCACAGCTCAAAGGCTGGACTGAAACTGAACCCAGTAAAGAGGCAACACCAGCCCATATGCTACTTAGAAAAAATAAACAGGTGCAGCTGATTGCTGAGCAGTAGCTCACACACCTCACCACTAGGTGAACAACCAGACTGCACATTAAATTGACACCTATTCACACAGTATGCAAAAAAAGCTACAGTACAATAGATTGGGAGACTGCACAAATGCAAAAATACCTGTAAGACAACCACTCACACGCCTTCAATATATGAGGGAGGTGGTTAATGGTATTATAATTGCATATAGATAAAACGATAAACGGGTGCCAGTAATGTAAAAACGTGTGATACACCATGCTGGCTCACAGTCTCTTACGCCACTTCTATTCGATTGGGTGGGCTTCCCAGCACTTTTGGGGTGTCCAGCACAAAATACAAACACCCTCTGCTCCCTAGTACTTTTGGGCAAAAAAATTCACATACTGGAAAAATATCAAATATGAGGTATGTGTTAATACAGTGGCCACTATATGCAAGCTTGCAAGCTCCTTACGGGTATTTTTGCATTTGTGCAGTCTCCCAATGTATTGTACTCTGGCTTTTTTGCATATTGTGTGAATAGGTGTCAATTTAATGTGCAGTCTGGTTATTCACCTAGTGGTGAGGTGTGTGAGCTACTGCTCAGCAATCAGATGCACCTGTTTACTTTTCCTAAGTAGCATAGGGGCTTGTGTTGCCTCTTTACTGGGTTCAGTTTCAGTATGGCCTTGTTTCAGTTTTTTTTTTTCTTTTTTTGAGAAATTAATGTCCCATTTTTTCTGTACACATATAATTGCCCCATCATATTTCCATTATTTTGGGCTATGGGTCCTGGATGTTGACTCATCTTGGGTACCACATGTAATTTCCTCATCATATTTCCATTGTATTCGGCTATGGGTCCTGAATTCTAAATAATTTGGGGATCCACATAAAATGGCCCTATCATATTTCCATTGTTTTGGGCTATGGGTCCTGGATGTTGAGTCATCTTGGGTAACACATGTAATTTCCCCATCATATTTCCATTGTATTGGGCTATGGGTCCTGGATTGAGAATTATTTGGGGTTCCACATATAATTGCCCCATCATATTCCCATTGTATTGGGCTGTGGGTCCTGGATTCTGAATAATCTGGGGTTACATATATGTTGGCCTCATCATATTTCAGTGTGTATTGGGTTCTGGTTCTTGAATTCTGAGTCTTTTGGAGTTACACATGTAATGGCCCCATCATATTTCCATTGTATTGGGATATGGGTCCTGCATTCTGAATAATTTGGGGTCACATATATGTTGGCCTCATCATATTTCAATGTGAAATGGGTTCTGGTTCTTGAATTCTGAGTCTTTTGGAGTTACACATGTAATGGCCCCATCATATTTCCATTGTATTGGGTTATGGGTCCTGGATTATGAATCATCTTGGAGCTGCACATGTAATAGCGCTATCATATTTCTATTGTATTGGGTTATGGGTCCTGAGTCATTTGGAGTTGCACATGTAATGGCCCTATCATATTTTCATTGTATTGAGTCATGGGTCCTGGATGTTGAGTCATTTGGGGTCACACATGTAATGGCCTCATCATATTTCTATTGTATTGGGCTATGGGTTCTGAGTCGTTTGGGGTCACACATGTAATGGCCTCATCATACTTCCATTGTATTGGGTTATGGGTTGTGGATTCGGAGTCATTTGGGATCATTGCATATTTTAGAGACAAGTTAAAGAAGTGTCCTCTCTTTGCAGATCACAGGGGTCTCTATTCTGCGAGCAGGTGAGACCATGGAGCAGGCCCTCACCGCCGTGTGTAAGGACATACGACTGGGCAAGATCCTAATCCAGACCAACCACAATACAGGAGAACCAGAGGTGAGGGTAACATGTTAGGTGTTTGTGGGCCAGTGTACTACGGGTCACTGACAACTTCAAGTAGTGTAGATGAGACAGGCCAATGGTATCTATGTAGATGGGGTGAACCTGGAGGTGTCACTCTACTTTCTTACCTCCTCATCCTCATGTCATGTCATTGTGTGGACTCTCTGCAGCTTCATTACCTGCGGCTTCCCAAGGAGATCAGTGAGGATTATGTCATTTTAATGGACAGTACCGTATCTACCGGAGCTGCTGCCATGATGGCCATTCGTGTCCTCCTGGTACGTATATGGAGATAGGCCACATGGCCATTACTAATCTTCTACTTGCATCCTCTACCTTCATAATGGCCATACGTGTCCTCCTGGTAGGTATATAGAGATGGGCCACATGGCCTTAACTAATCTCCTACTTTCGTCCTCTACCTTCATGATGGCCATATGTGTCCTCCTGTTAGGTATATGGAGATGGGCAACATGGCCATTACTAATCTTCTGCTTTCGTCCTCTACCTTCATGATGGCCATACGTGTCCTCCTGGTAGGTATATGGAGATAAGCCACATGGCCATTGCCAATCCTCTGGTTGCAACCTTTACCTTCATAATGGCCATACGTGTCTTTCTGGTATTTATATGGAGATGGGCCATGTGGCCATTACTAGTCTTCTGGCCTTCCATTTGATGGTGGTGGTCACTTGTTTTTACCACAAGCTTGTTCGTTCATGACCCCTCTTCAATTTTCTAGGATCATGATGTCCAGGAGGAGAAGATCTTCCTGATTTCATTGTTGATGGCAGAGATGGGGGTACACTCAGTGGCGTACGCATTCCCACGGGTCCGTATCATCACCACTGCGGTGGATAAATGTGTCAACCAGGAATTTCATATAATCCCAGGCATTGGTGAGACCATTGTGGGGTTACTCCAGGCTCAGGGGGATTAGTCACTATTTGGGACAGGTTCTGTCTCTGTATAACACATGACTCTTATGTCTCTTCAGGTAATTTTGGTGACCGTTTCTTTGGCACTGATGCGCCCTCTGACTGGTACGAGAGTGATGAGTGTAACATGGACTACTGAGTGTGCTGATATGTCCAGACCCACCGGATCTGCTAATGAAGCCTCCACTTATTTATTAGTCACTAGACCCCTCTCCTGGACATTCTTGAAGCTGGATGTGAATGCAGCAAGCATTGCCATTGATGAATGACCGCAAGCAGCCATAGATGACTCCAATCCTTCCAGAATAAATGAAAGCCACACAGATGCCCCACCATAGTGTATGCATAGTACAGCAAGGAGTCATAGATGACTCCAGTCCTTCCAGACGTCCCACTATAGTGTATCAGACAGCAAGCAGTCACAGATGACTTCAATTCTTCCACACACCCCACCACAGTGTATCCATAGTGTATTGGACAGCAAGAAGCCATAGATTATTGCAATTCTTTCAGACGCCCCACCATAGTGAATCCATAGTTTACCATACACCAAGCAACCATTGATGACTGCAATCCTTCCAGATGACCGCCGTCACAGATTTGCACATGTGTCTG
Source organism: Phyllomedusa bahiana (assembly GCA_025379985.1). Classification (NCBI taxonomy): domain Eukaryota; kingdom Metazoa; phylum Chordata; class Amphibia; order Anura; family Hylidae; genus Phyllomedusa; species Phyllomedusa bahiana. The sequence continues at coordinate 72,033 of JAODAL010015759.1, read as the reverse complement.
ACCGAGTCTGGAATTTAGCACTTATACATCATCTATGGACTATGACGGGAGATCTGTGTTTTTGGAAATTGCCCAAACCTACCATACCTGTACATCACACTGAACAATTCCTAAGTTGTAACCAAAAGACATAAATACCCAAAGTAAAGCAGCAGCTGTCCCTGAATACATAATTGTAATGAAACAGGATATTCGACAAAGTAAAGCTCTACAGCCATGGGATAAATGTGCAGTGGTGATAACCAGCGTCTGATGATCTTGGGACCTGGTGAGATGTTCTCTACATCATGCTGATGCGTCGTAGGAAATCAAGCACTTTCCAAGTAGCTGCTTTCTGGAGATGAGCTTCTTTTTCATGATCAGCTCCTAAAATCTATCTGATCCATCACCTAGAACATGAATGTAACAGGTTTTTGAGGATCCACCACCTAGTACATGAGGATGACCAGTCTCATTTCTGGATGATCCATCACATTGTACATGAGGACAACCAGTCTCTGGAGCACCATCATCTAGTACATGAGGACGACCAGTCTCTAGAGATCCATCATCTAGTACATGAGGACGACCAGTCTCTGGAGATCCATCACGTTGTACATGAGGACGACCAGTCTCTGGAGATCCATCATCTAGTACATGAGGATGACCAGTCTCTGGAGATCCATCACGTTGTACATGAGGACGATCAGTCTCTGGAGATCCATCATCTAGTACATGAGGACGACCAGTCTCTGGAGATCCATCACCTTTTACATGAGGACGACCAGTCTCTGGAGATCCATCACCTTGTACATGAGAATGACCAGTCTCCGGAGATCCATCACCTTGTACATGAGAATGACCAGTCTCCGGAGATCCATCACCTTGTACATGAGAATGACCGGTCTCTGGATCATCCTGTACATGAGAATGCCGTCTTGAGACATCACTTGAATGAGGACGACCGGTCTCTGGAGATCCATCACCTTGTACATGAGAATGACCGGTCTCTGGAGATCCATCACCTTGTACATGAGGACGACCAGTCTCTGGAGATCCATCACCTTGTACATGAGGACGACCAGTCTCTGGAGATCCATCACCTTGTACATGAGGACGACCAGTCTCCGGAGATCCATCACCTTATACATGAGAATGACCAGTCTCCAGAGATCCATCACCTTGTACATGAGAATGACCAGTCTCCGGAGATCCATCACCTTGTATATGAGGATGACTAGTCTCTGGAGTGCCCCCCACCTTCTACATGATGATGACCAATCTTTGGAGGCCCACCACAGTCTACATGAGAATGACCAGTCTCTGGAGGCAGCCCACCCTTTACAGGAGAACGAACAGTCTCTGGAAACCCTCACCTTCTACATGTTGATGACCAGTCTGTGGCTATCCACCTCATTCTACATGAGAATGACCAGTCTCTGGAGACCCCTCACCACCTTTTACTTGAGAAAAACCCGTCTCTGGAAGCCCCTACCTTCTACATGAGTATGACCAGTCTCTGGAGGCCCCCCACCATCTTCTACATGAGGATGACCAGTCTCTGGAGGCCCCTACCACCTTTTACATGAGGATAACCAGTCTCTTGAGGTCCTCCACCTTCTACATGAGAGTGACTGGTCATTCTCATGTAGAAGGTGGGGGGCCACCAAAGACTAGTCTCTGGAGAACCCCCCATCCTCTACATGTAAATGACCACTGTCTCTGAAGGCCCTCCACCACCTTCTACATGAGTGACCAGTCTCTGAAGACTCCCACCTTCTACATGAAGATGACCCATCTCTGGAGCAACCCCTCACCTTCTTCATGAGGGTGACCAGTCTCTAGATATCCACCTCCCTGTACTTGATGAACATCCTTTTGGATGTAGAGCTGGGCATGCTGATATATGCCTTACCTATGGTTCATAGACACCATACTGTTGTGGACTTGTGGCCAGGCCCTCTTCACACAACACATCTCAGTCACTCCTCCAACATCCGCTTAGTTGCAGCTTCTTATTGCCATATGTCAGGTGAGAGCTCAGACACGCTGTCAGGGAACCTGCAGCTCTGCCTTGTCAGGGTTTGTGCCTTGGCTGTGTGACGACGTCACAAATGAAACTGATGTCACACATGAACCTCTGCTGCTTTCAGCCCAGCAACTTTCTGTAGGAAAATAAAATGTTTTAACTGACGACTGGACGTTTTAGATTTATTTTAGTGTTGATGGTCAATTTGGATAAATGTCACAACCACTTAGTACATTGAAAGTGACGAATATTGGGCACAGAATCGGGGGCATGAATTTAGGGAAATAAGCACAAACTGAATGAAAAAGGATTAAAGGGGTGTTCCAACCATATACTTTGATTGTATGTGATAAGGATATGCTATCAAAGTGTGGTCCCACCTCTGGTCCCTACACCTTTCTCGTTGCTTCATGTTAATGGTGATTTTGACCATGAATGTGCCTGGAGGCATCGAGCATACATGGGGTATCAACCATAAATGTGCCTGGAGGTATCGAATGTGCATGTACATGGGGGTAAGGAACATGAATGTACATGGGGGTAAGGAGCATGAATGTGCCTGGAGGCACGGAGCATGAATGTGCCTGGAGGCACGGAGCATACATGTACGTGGGGTATCAACCATGAATGTGTCTGGAGGTATCGAGCATGTATGTACATGGGGGTAATGACCATGACTGTGCCTGGAGGCATTGAGCATACATGTACATGGGGTATCAACCATGAATGTTCTTGGAGTTATCGAGTGTGCATGTACATGGTAATATTGACCATGAATGTGCCTGGAGGCATCGAGCATACATGGGGTATCAACCATGAATGTGCCGGGAGGTATCGAGCATGTATGTACATGGGGGTAATGAACCTGACTGTGCCTGGAGGCATTGAGCATACATGTACATGGGGTATCAACCATGAATGTGCTTGGAGTTATCGAGTGTGCATGTACATGGGAGGTAATGACCATGAATGTGCCTGCAGATATAAAGCACGTATGGGAGTATCAGCAATGAATGTGCCTGAGGATATCAAGCGTACATGGGGGTAATGACCATGAATGTGCTTGCGGGTATAAAGCATGTATGGGAGTATCAACAATGAATGTGCCTGAGGGTATCACGCGTGCATGTTCATGGGGGTAATGACCATGATTTTGCCTGGAGGCATGGAGCATACATGTACCTGGGGTATCAACCATGAATGTGCCTGGAGGTATCGAGCATGTATGTACATGGGGGGTAATGACCATGACTGTGCCTGGAGGTATCGAGTGTGCATGTACATGGGGGGTACTGACCATGAATGTGCCTGGAGGCATGGAGCATACATGAATATGGGGTATCAACCATGATGTGTTGGGTTATCGTGCATGTACATGGGGTATGCTGATGGCTGAGGTATCAAGCGTGCATGTACATGGGGGTATGACTGAATGGCCTGGAGGTTATCGAGCTTCAGTGCATGGCGTTCTACATGAAGTGCGAGGTCAGGTGAGTACATGGGGGGTAATGACCATGATGTGCTGGAGCATGGAGCTGCATGTATATGGGGTATCAACCATTTGGCTTGGAGTTTCGGTGGCATGTACGGGGTAATGCATGATGGCTGGGTTCAAGGTTGTACATGGGGGTAATGACCATGAATGTGCCTGGAGGTATCGAGCATTCATGTGCATGGCAGTATCTACCGTGAATGTGCCTGGGGGTATTGTATATGCATGTACAAGAGGTATTTACCAGGAAGGTGCCTGGAGGCATCGAGCAAGTTTGTACATAAGATGTTGACCATGAAGTGCCTAGGGCTAGCGATCATGAATGTGCCTTGAGGTATCGGGCATGAATGTGCCTGGGGGTATCGAGCGTGCATGTACATGGGGTGTTGACCATGAGGCTATGTTCACACGGCTTATTGCGTCGCATATAGTACGTGCCGCAATACGCCGGGGGAGCGGCCATGCGCCGGTCCCACAGACGGGCATTGTCAATTCTCCCCCCTGCGCATACAATACGATCATATTGTACACGTGGGAGGACGAAGCGTAATCCATAGCGCTCTATGAGAGCTATGAATTGCTGTAATTGCGGCGCGCATTTCTCTGCGTATAATGCGCAATACGCTATGAAATGCGCGCCGAAATACGCACACAAAGACGCCATGTGACATTCCCTGAATGTGCCTGAGGGTACCGGGAGGAATAAATGCTGACCCAACAATTGTGCAGCCAAAAGCTTTTACACGTGTATGGACACCTTTAAGTCTGCCTGTGCTTTTCTTTGAGGTGATCCACCTAGGTGGACAGGTTTCAGGTGAGGTATAGTTTTCAAGTCCTACAAAAGGCAATAGACGAACAAGCTCACTATGTCCTTACTCAAGTGAGCCTAAGCACTCGGTGCAGTGCACTCGCTGCGTTCTTAAATACCATCAGTATCATAGACACTGGAGGGAAAGGATAAGCAAAGCATTGTACGTAGTTACATAGTTTGTCAGGCCGAAAAAAGACAAACGATCTACCATCCCAAAAAGTTCAGCCTATTTTGCTAACTTGTTGATCCAGAGGAAGCAAAAACCCTCATGAGGTAGAAGCCAATTGTCATCATTTTAGGCAAAAAATTCCGTCCCGACTCCAACCTGGCAATCGGAATAGAATCCATGATCAACGAGCCCCACCCAGAATCCCGGTCACTGTAAACTGGTTATATTATACATCTAGAAATGTCTCCAGACCTTCTCCAGAATTCCTGGTCACTTAGAACTAATTTTATTACATCTATAAATGTCTCCAGACCCTTCTCCAGAATTCCCGGTCACTATAACTGTTATATTTATTACATCAAGAAATGTATCCAGACCCTTTCATCAGAATCCCAGTCATACTAAACTTGTTCTATTATTTACATCTAGAAATGTATCCAGACCCTTCTCCAGAATCCTGGTCACTATAACCTGTTTCTATTATACATCTAGAAATGCATCCAGACCCTTCCTCAGAACCTGGTCACCAAACTTTTTATATTATTACATCTAGAAATGTAACCCAAACCCTTCTCCAGAATCCCGGTCACTATAACTTGTCTATTATTACATCTAGAAATGCATCCAGACCCTTCTCCAGAATCTTGGGCACTATAACCTGTTCTATTATTACATCTAGAAAATGTATCCCCGACCCTTCTCCAAGAATCCCGTCATTATAACTTGTTCTATTATTATATCAAGAAATGTACCAGACCCTTCTCCAGAATCCCGGTCACTTATAACTTGCTATAATATTACATCTAGAAATGGGTATCCAACCCTTCTCCAGAATCCTGGTCACTAAAACCTGTTCTAATTATTACATCTAAAATGCATCCAGACCCTTCTCCAGAATCTTGGGCACTATAACCTGTTCTATTATTACATCAAGAAATGTATCCAGACCCTTCTCCAGAATCCCGGTCACTAGTAACTTGTTCTATTATTACATCAGCAAAATTATCCAGACCCTTCTCGCAAATCCGGTCACTATAACTTGCTATATTATTACATCCTAGTAATGTATTCCATGATCCTTCTCCATAATGCCTGGTCACTATAACCGTTCTATTATTACATCTAGAAAATGCATCCAGACCCTTCTCCAGAATCTTGGCACTATAGACTTGTTATGAATTTAATTACAACTAGAAATGTATGCCAGACCCTTCCTCCATAAGTCCTGGTCACTATAACTTTTTATTATTTATTACATCTAGAAATGTAGATCCAGACCCTTCTCCAGAATCCCGGTCACTCACTATAACTTGTTTATATTATTACAATCTAGAAATGTCTCCAGACCCATTTTTTTTTTTTTTATTTTTTTTTTTTTTTTTTTTTTTGTTTTTTTTTCACTCAGAATCCCGGGTCACTATAGACCTTGTTATATTATTACATCTAGAAATGAATCCCAGACCCTTCTTCAGAATCCCCAGTCACTATAACTTGTTCTATTTATTACATCTAGAAATGTATCCGAGACCCTTCTCCAAATCCAGGTCACTATAACCTTTTCTATTATTACACTAGAGATGCATCCAAGACCCTTCTCCAGAATCCTGGTCACCAGAAACTTGTATATATTATTACATCTAGAAATGTATCCAAACCCTTCTCCAAATCCCGGTCACTATTAACTTGTTCTATTATACATCTAGAAATGCATCCAACCCTTCTCCAGAATCTTGGCACGTATAACCTGGTTCTATTAATACATCTAGATATGTATCCAGACCCTTCTCACAGAATCCCGTCATTATAACATTGTTCTATTATTACATCTAAAAAGATTAACCAGACCCTTCTCCAGAATCCCGGTCCACTATAACTTCTATATTATTACATCTAGAAATTGGTATCCCAGACCTTCTCCCAGAATCCGGTCACTATAACCTGTTCTATATACATCTAGAAATTGATCCAGACCCTCTCCAGAATCTTGGGCACTATAAACCTGTTTCTATTAGTACATCCTAAAATGTACCAGCCCTTTCTCCAGAATCCCGGTCACTATAACTTGTTCTAATATTACAACTAGAAATGTATCCGAGACCCTTCTATCAGAATCCCGGTCACTATAACCTTTGCTATATTTATTTACATCGAGAAATGTATCCAGATCCTTCCTCCAGAATCCTGGTCCACTATAACCGTTTCTATTAATTAACATCTAGAAATTCATCCAACCCTTAACCAAAATCTTGGGCACTATAACTTGTTATAATTATTACATTCTAGAAATGTATCCAACCCTGTCTCCAAATTCCCATGGACACTATACTTGTTATATTATTACCTCTAGAAATGTATCCGACCACTTCTCCAGAATCCAGTCACTCACTATAACTTGTTATATTATTACTCTAGGAAAATGTATCCAGACCGCTTCTCCAGAATCCCGTCACTATAAAAACTTGCCTATATTATTACATCTAGAAAATGAATCCAGATCAGCTTTCTCCGAGAAATACCTGGTCACTATAACCGATGTCTATTATTACATCTAAAATTCATCCAGACCCCTTCTCCAGAATCTTGGGCACTAAAGACTTGTTATATTATTACATCTAGTGAAATGTATCCAGACCCTTCCCAGAATCCTGGTCACTATAACTTGTTATATTATTTATCATCAGAAATGTTGATCCAGACCCTTCTCCAGAATCCCGTCACTCACTATAAATTGTTAAATTATTATATCTTGAAATGTAATCCAGACCCTTCTCCAGAATCCCTGGTCACACTATAACCTTTTTTTCTTATTATTACATCTAGAAAATGTATCCAGGCACCCTTCTCCAGAATCCTGGTCACTAGAACTTGTTATTTATTACTTCTAGAAAATGTATCCAAACCCTTCTCCAGAATCCTGGTCACTAGAACTTGTTATATCTTATTACATCTAGAAATGTATCCCAGACCCTTCTCCAGAATCCCGGTCACTATAACTTGTTTCTATTATTACATCTAGAAATCTGTATCCAGACCCTTCTCCATAATCCCCGTCACTATAACTTTTTTCTATATTATTTACATCTAGAAATGTATCCAGACCCTTCTTCCAGAATCCCGGTCACTATTAACTTGTTCTATTGATTACATCTAGAAATGGTATCCAGACCGCCTTCTCCAGAATCCTGTCACTATACTTTTAATTATTACATCTTAGAGAATGTATCCAGACCCTTCCTCCAGATCCCGGTCACTAAAACGTTGTTTCTATTATTACATCTAGAAATGTATCCAGGATCACCTTCTCCAAATCCACTGTCCACTATAACTTAGTTCTATTGATTACATCTAAAATGCATCCAGATCCTTCTCCAGAATCCTGGTCACTATAAACTTGATTATATTATTACATCTAGAAATGTATCCAGACCCTTCTCAGAATCCTAGTCACTATAAAGTAGAACTATTATTACATCTAGAAATGTATCCAGACCCTTCTCCAGGATCTCGGGTCACTATAACTTGTTATACCTTATTACATTCTAACGAAATGTGATCCCCCCAGACCCTTTCTCCAGAATCCCTAGTCACTATAACTTGTTAATTGTTTACACAGAATGTATCCAGACCCTTCATCGCAGAATCCTAATCACTATAAAATTGTTATATTATTACATCTAGAAATGTATCCAGACCCTTCTCCAGAATCACCTGGTCACTAGCAACTGTATATTATTACATCTAGAAATGTATCCAAACCCTTCTCTCCAGAATCCTGGTACTAGAACTTGTTATATTATTACATCTAGAAATGTATGCCAGACCCTCTCCAGAATCCTCGTCCACTATAACTTGTTCTATTATTACATCTAGAAATGTATCCAACCCTTCTCCAGAATCACCGGTCACTATAACTTGTAATATTATTACATCTAGAAATTTAATCCAGACCCTTCCTCCAGAATCCTAGTCACTATAACTTTTATATTGTTTTCCATCTAAAATGTCTCCAGACCCTTCTCCAGATAATCCGAATCACTATCAATTGTTATAATTTTTACATCAAGAAATGTATCCCACGACCCTTCCAGAATCCTGGGTGGTCATTATAACTTTTATATTATTACATCTAGAAATGTTCTCCAGACCCTTCTCCAGAAATCCCGTTGCACGTGTAACTTGTTCTATTATTTACATCTAAGAAATGTATCCAGAAAAACCCTTCTCCAGAATCCTGGTCAACTATAACTTGTATATATTATTACATCTAGAAATGTAATTCCAGACCTCTTCTCCAGGAATCCCTGTCACTATAACTTTTTATATTATTACATCTAGGAAATTTATCCAGACCCTTCACCAGAATCCTAAGTCACAATATACCAAGTTATGTAAATACAATCTAGAAATTGTATCCAGACCCTTCTCCAGGATCTCTGGTCACTATAAATTGTTTATAATTACAACATCTAGAAGTGAATCCTGTCACTATAACTTGTTATATTATAACATCTTATGAAATGTAATCCAGACCCTTCCCTCTTCTCACAGAACCTAGTCACTAATAACTTGTTATATTACATCTAGAAATGTTATCCAGACCCTTCTCCAGGAACCTGTCACTATAACTGTTATATTATATAACATCCTCAGAAATGTATCCAGGACCCTTCACTCAGAAACCTGTCACTATAACTTGTTTATATTATAACATCTAAAATGATAATCCAGACCCTTCTCCAAGAAATCCAGGCATAATAACTTGTTATATTAATACATCTAAAATGTCTCCAAACCCTTCTCCAGAATCCCCGTCACTATAACTTGATATATAATATACACTAGAAATGCTCCAGACCCTTCTCGCAGAATCCTGATCGCTAAAACATTATTATATTCATTACATCTAGAAATGCATCCAGACCCTTCTCCAGAATCCTGATCGCCATAACCATGTTATATTAATTACATCCAAATGTCATCCAGACCCTTCTCCAGAATCCCCGGTCATATAACTTGTTATATTATTACATCTAGAAATTTATTCCAGAACCCTTCTCCAGAATCCTGGTCGCTATAACATGTTCTATTATTACATCTAGAAATGTATCCAGACCCTTCAACAGAATCTGTCGCTATAACTTTGTTCTATTATTACATCTAGAAATGTATCCAACCCTTCCTCCAGGAACCCAGTCACTATAACTTGTTATATTACACATCTAGAAATTATCCAGACCTTCTCCAGAATCCCAGTCACTTAAAACTTGTTATATTACATCTAGAACTGGTAACCAACCCCTTCTCCCCAAAATAAAAAATCCTAGTCACTAATAACTTGTTATATTATTACATCTAGAAATGCAATCAACCCTTCTCCAGAAATCCATATCGTCTAAAAACTTGTTATATTATTACATCCAGAAATGTCTCCAGACCCTTCTCCAGATCCCGGTCACTATATCTTGTTATATTATTACAACTAAAATGTATTCAGACCCTTCAGCCAGAATCCTGGGTCGCTATAACATGTTCTATTATTACATCTGAGAAATGTATCCAGACCCTTCTCATATCCCTGGTCGCTATAACTTGATCTATTATACATCTAAAATGTAATCCAGACCCTTCTCCAGAAATCCCAGCACTTTAACTTGTTCTATTATTACATCAAGAAATGTATCCAGACCCTTCTCCAGTAATCCCAGACACTAAAACTTAGTTATAATTACATCTAGAAATGTAATACAGACCTTCTCCATAATCCTATGTCACTAAACTTGTTATAGTAATACATCTATAAATTTTGCAGTCCAGACCCTTCTCCAGAATCCTGGTCACTATAACTTAGTTTTTATATTATTACATCTAGGAAATGTATCCAGACCCTTCTCCAAAAACCTGTCACTATAAACTAGTTATATTATAACATCTAGAAATGTAACCAGACCCATCTCTCCAACTCCTATCACTAAAACCTTTGTTATATTATTACATCTAAGAAAATGTAATCCAGACCCTCTCCAGGATCCTGGTCACTATAACTTTTATAATTTACATCTAGAATATTGTATCCCGACCCTTCTCTCCAGAATCCTGTTCACTATAACTTGTTATATATTACATCTAGAAATGTATCCAGACCCTTCTCCAGAATCCCCCCCCTTAAAGGTTTTCACTATAACATGTTATTATTATAACATCTAGAAATGAATCCAGACCCTTCTCCAAGATCCTGTCACTATACACTTTGTGTATATTATAACATCTAGAAATGTATCCAGAAACCCTTCTCCAGATCCTAGGTCACTATAACTTTTTTATATTATTACATCTAGAAAAGTATCCAGACCCTTCTGCCAGAATCCTAGTCACTATAAACGTTTTCTATTATTACATCTAGAAATGTATCCAGACCCTACCCCAGAATCCTGGTCATTATAACTTGTTATATAGTACATCTTTGAAATGTCTCCAGACGCTTCTCTTCTCCAGAATCCCGGTCACTGTAACTTGTTTCTATTATTACATCTATGAAATGTATCCATACCCTTCTTCCAGAATCCTGGTCACTATAACTTGATATATATTACATCTAGAAATGTATCCAGACCCTTCTCCAGAATCCTGTCACTATAACTTGTTAAATTAGGTTACATCTAGAAATGTTCCAGACCCTTCTCCAGAATCCTAGTTCACTATAACTTGTTATAATTAGTTTACATTTCTAAAATGTATCCAACCCTTCCTCCCAGGATCCTGGTCACTATAACTTGGTTTATAATTACACTCTATAAGGTGAATCCTGTCACAGATAACTTGTTATAAGTTAATACCTCTAGAAATGTATCCAGACCCTTCTTTTCTCCAGAATTCCTAGCACTATAACTTGTTTATAATTACAGTCTGAGAAAGTATCCAAACCCTTCTCCAGGATCCTTGTCCACTATAACTTGTTGTATAATAATTACATCTAAGAAATGAATCCAGAAGCCTTCTCCAGAATCCTTCACTATAACTTGTTATATTATACATTTTAGAAATGTATCCAGACCCTTCTCCAAAATCCTGTCCCACTATAACGTGTTATATTATTACATCTAGAAATGTATCCAACCCTTCCTCCAGAATCCTAGTCACTATAACATCTTCTATTATTACAATCTAGAAATGTATCCAGACTCATCTCAGAATCCTGGTCACTAAACTGTTATATTATTACATCTAGAAATGTAACCAGACCCTTCTCCAGGATCCTGGACACTATAAAACTTGTTAATATTATTACATCTAGAAATGTATTCCAGTACCACTTCTCCACAGAATCCCCCGGTACTATATACTTGTTATATTATTACAATCTAGAAGGTTATCCAACCCTTCTCCAGAATCCTGGTCACTAGAACTTGTTTTATATTAATTACACTTAGAAATGTCTCCAAGAACCCTTCCACCAGAATCCTTGTCACTATAACTGTTTATACAATTACATCTAGAAATGTATCCATACCCCTTCTCACAGAATCCTGACAACTATAACTTTGTTATATTATTACATCTAGGAATGTATCCAGACCCTTCTCCAGAATCCTAGTCACTATAACTTGTATAAATAATTACATCTAGAAATGAATACAGACCCTTCTCCAGGATCTGGTCCACTATAACTTTGTTATATATTACAATCTAAAGTGAATCCAGTCACTATAACTTGTTATATTATTACTCAAGAAATGAATCCAGACCCTTCTCCAAATCTCTAGTCCACTATAACTTGTTATATTTACATCTAGAAATGATCCAGACCCTTTCCTCTCAGGATCCTGTCACTATAACTTGTTTATATATTACATTTAGAAATGTATCCAACCCTTCTCCAGAATCCTGTCACTATAACTTGTTTATTATTATACAATCTATAAATGAATCCATACCCTTCTCCAGAAATCCTAGTCACTATAACTTCTCTATTATTACATCTAGAATGTATCCTCCAGACTCTTCTCCAAATCCTTTGCTCTATAACTTGGGTTATATTATTACCATCTAGAAATGTTCAACCTTCCTCCAGGATCCTGTCACTATAACTGTTATATTTATTACATCTAGAAAATGATCCATACCCTTCTCCAGAATCCTCGTTCACTTTAATTGTTTATATTATTACACTAGAAATGTATCCCGACCCTTCTCCAGAATCCTTGTCACTTAAACTTTGTATATATTATTACAATCTAGAAATGGTCTCCAGACCCTTCTCCATAATCCTGGTCACTAGAACTATTGTTATATTATAACAGTCTAGAAATGTCTCCATACCCAATCTCCAAAAATCCTGGTCCACTAGTACTTGTTATATTATTACATCTAGAAATGTATCCAACCCTTCTCCAGAATCCAGGGTCCTCTATAGACTTGTTATATTATTTCATCTAGAAAAGATCCAGACCCTTCCCCAAATCCTGATCACATAACTTTTCATATTATTACATCTAGAAATGTCTCCAGACCCTTCTCCAAGTAATCCTGGACGCTATAACTTAGTTCAATTATTACATCCCTTTAAAAGAAAAAAAAATGTATCCAGACCTTTGTGTCCTTCTCCAGAATCCTGTCCTATAACTTGTTCTATTAATACATCTAGAAATGTATCCAGACCCTCTCCAGGAATCCCGGTCACTATAAAACTTGTTATTATTACATCGAGAAAATGTATCCAGACAACCCTTCTCCAAATCTAGTCCATATAACGTGTTTATATTATTACATCAAGAAATGCAGTCCAGACCCTTCTCCATAATCCTTACACTATAGCTTTTCTATTATTACATTCTAGAAATGTTACCAGACCCTTCTCCATAATCCACGGTCCCTGTAACCTGTTATATTATTACATCTTAGAAATGGTATCCATGAACCTTCTCCAGAATCCTTGACGCTATAACTTGTCTATTATTACATCTTGAAATGTAATCCAACCCTCTCCAGAATCCCATTCACAATAACTTGATATATTAAACTATAAAATGTATCCAGACCCTTCTCCAGAATCCTAGTCACTATAACTTGTTATACTTATTGAGCATCTAGAAATGCATCCAGCACCATCTCCACAATCCTGATCACTAAAACTTGTATAATTATTACATCTAGAAATGTCTCCAAACCCTTCTCCAGAATCATAGACACTTAACTTTGTTATATTTTTTACATCTATGAAATGTATCCAGACCCTCCTCCAGAATCCCGGTCCACTAACAACATGTTATATTATTACATCTAGAAATGCAACCGATACCCTTCTCTCAAAAATCCCGGTCACTATAACTTGTTATCTTATTACATCAGCAAATGTATCCAGACCCTTCTTTCAGAATCCTGGTCGCTAAAACTTGTTATATATAACATCTAAAAATGTATCCAGACCCTTCTCCAGAATCCTGGTCACTAGACACTTGGTTATATGCTTACATCTAGAAATGTATCCAGACCCTCCTCCAGAAACCTGTCACTAAACATTGTTATATAATACATCAGAAATGCATCCATACCCTTCCCAGAATCCGATCACTAAATAACTTGTTCTAATTATTACATCAGGAATATGTAATCCAGACCCTTCTCCAGTAATCCTGATCACTATAAACTGTTCTATAATTACATCTTGAAATGTATCCAGACCCTTCTCCAGAATCCTGATCAATATACTTGATTCTATTATTTACATCTAGAAATGTATCCAGACCCTTCTTCCAGAATCCAGATCACTATAACTTGTTATACCCTTATTACATCTAGAAATGCATCCAGACCCTTCTCCCAGAATCCTTGTGCGCTATAACTTTGTTCTATATTATATACATCTAGAAATTATCCATAGACTCTTCCCAGAATCACTTGTCACTGTAACTTGTTATATTACCATCTAGAAATGCTCCAGACCTTCTCCAGAATCCTGGTCGCTATAACTTGTTATATTATTACATCTAGAAATGTAATCCAGACCATTCTGTTCGAATCCTGGTCAACAATAACTTGTTATATTTATTACACTCCAGAAATGCATCCAGACTCTTTTGAACTCTGTGTAGTGAAATTCACCAGACAGGTTCCTCTGGCAGAGAGTTCCACAGTCTCACTGCTCTAAGTTCGCTATCTCTGTGCTCATAGGGGTCACAGCCATCACACATTTCTGTCTTATCCAGATGTTTCCCGGTGGAATTTGTGGGAACACAGAAAACAATAGAGGATGCACTAGTTATGTCTCTGCAGAAAATTGGTAAAGCACTGTTCAAATGATGAAAACTTAATGTGAACAATTTTTCTCCTAGCTGCTTTCCAGTGGTATCTGGCAAAGGGGCAACGAAGATGAGGGAATCTATGGATTTCTTGTAAGTGACATTAAGAAGGAATTAAACCGAGCCAGGAAATTGGTAAGCATAGGATGGATGTGTGGATCCATGTCTCCAGCTTTCTTTCAAACAGGTCATGCCATGGTACTGATCTCCACCAGCTGCTAGGTCTGTGGTGCTCATAGTCTGCTTTATTCTTTCTTCCTCCAAGTTAAGGATGGTGTTTGGGACTGTTCTAAGATGTTAAAAAAAAAAAACAACTCGCCCCACAAGCCAACATGTCTCCAGCAGCACTGCGATGATATCATGTCCATGGATAACGTGACGCTGCAGCCAGTCAATGGTCTTAGCAGTTTCTACATGTGTGGCTGCAGGTCACATGAACCATAGGAGTGACAACATTGCTGGGAGACTGGAGGGGGAACACCAGAGTAGTAGGGTACCTGTAGAACTAGTGGGGTTAAGTGAGCTTTTTGATTTCCAACAGTCCCAACCATTGGGCTTGGTATATAGCTATCTATATATCTGTTAAACTATGTTGCATACTGGTGTTTCCATGTCATAGTTTAGTATTTTTAATATATTTTAAGTTGGCTATCGCTCAAATTGCACTCTTATGAAACTGATGTCTTTCCAAGTCCTTGGTGCTAATGCTATTCCTATCCATTTCCAGAAATGCTGTGTTTGTAAAGGACACGGGGCGTCCATCGGTTGCGTGTTTCCTCGCTGTAAACGAGGTTATCATTATCCTTGTGGGACAGAAAAGCAGTGCATCTTTCAGTTTATGGACATCTTCAGGTAACTTTGTTTTTTTTTCGAAGGGCAATTTTTCTTTTTTTTTTTAATTTATACAAATTTTGCAGGAATCAATATTATAAGCAAATATAAGAAATGTTGTATGTAATTGGCGAGAGATGCCTCTTTCACCACTTATGAGACCCTTCTATTCCTCTCCATTCTGCCTACTGCACTGATCGTTCATTGTTATTGGGGTTTTGCAATAAACCAAAATTCCCACAGGATATAAATAGGTGTGGGTCACCCACGAATAAACATCCCAGGTGGGGCAAAAAGTATCACTATTAATTCAAACAATTGTGCACCTTAAGAAGGCAAAACATAACTTTTATTCATTGGGTCCAGTAAGAATAAACAGTGATCCCTACAATCTCCCAAATACTTACCCTCCAGGTAAGAAACTAACACTGCCCATATAACATAATATAGCTGCTCCAATAAGGGTGACCCTGTACAGGAACTGATCCTAATCCAGAAAACCCTGGTGTCACCCTACGATATACTGTAGACAGTAGTAATGATCAGTATCATTTTAAGGTACACATTTATTAGATTCAATGCTTTTGTCACTTTGCCAAATCCCTTCTGAGGCCTGCTCCTATTGCATTATAAGACAGCCTTAGAAAATGGGGAGATGGCCACACCTTTGCAGTTCTCCCCTATTCACGTCCATGAGGGGTCTGCATATAGTCAAGCACTCACTTGGTTATATTTGGAAATCTTATAGGATGAGGAAAACTGCATTCTCCCCTTTTCTGAGGCAGGCACGTATAAGCTATGAGCTGGCCTCAGAAGGGATTTTTTTTAAATTCACTTATGTTTTAAGACTAAATAATAATATATTATTTATATAGCACCAACATATTCCACAGCACTTCACAATTTAGAGGGTAAGGCTTGGTTCACATGGCTTTATTGCAGGGCTTAATTACTCCACGCAATTATGCCGTGGGAGCGGATGAGGGAGCGGGTGGCGGGCACCTCGCCGGCCAATAGACAATTATTATCAGCGGTGCGTATACGCCGCTGATAACTCACATGTCACTTCTCTCCCCACTTGCTGTATTCGCCGAGCAGGGAGAGGAGACGTAATCCCTAATTCTCTATGAGAACTGTGGATTACTGTAATGACTGGGACGGATTCCAGCCGTAATTTGCGCACTCCGGCGCGTAATTACGGACTGAAATACGTCCCATTTTAAGCCGTGTGAACAAAGCCTAAAAGTACAGACAAAACCAAACATTACATTGTATTAAAAAAGAAAAAAAGCTACTTACAAATCAGACACGAGGCGTGAGGGCCCTGCTCCCCAAGAGCTTACAATCCATTAGGGTATATGGGTGAGAGGGTGAGAAGTGCTAGGTTTACAATGGTCCAGCCATGTTACATAAATATGGGGTAGTTTACATAAAAAGTGGATGAACCTGCCACCTTGACAGTACAACTATATACAGATAAGTGCCTGTGAGTGCTCATGTGTAGGGAGTGACAGAATTTGGGGGGGTTAATAATTAGCGATCTTGGTAGGGCTGCCTAAGAAAATAAGTTTTCAGAGCACACCTAAAATTAAAGACGAATTATCAACTCTAAGGGATCAGGATACATGATGGTTATAAAGGTCTGTGGATAGTAGGAAGTACAGTTAGAGACACACAGACGCTGTGTGTGTTTAATTGTCTTTATATTAACCATTTGAGTGTTGTCAGCACAATAATGAGGACATCAGTGGATAACGCTGGGGTGCTTTCACACAGTGCGTTCTTAGTGTGTTATTTTTTTCTGCAGAAATGCACAGTAATTAATGCTGTGCATTTGTCCAAAAAAGAGCACCAAAAACGCACTGTGTGAACGCACCTTTGTGGTGATATGTAATTAACCCAACAATTTCTGTGAACGGATTCTTCTCTTTTTACTACATGCTTTTTTGATCTGTTGTAGTTCGTATTGCTGGAAACATCGACCTGTACAGAAACCGCTGTCTACACAAAGTAATGAGTCCTCTACATGCACAATATGCCTGGAGAACATCGACCATGTTCCTTCATACCACGTACTACGAGGACCTTGCTGCAAAACATCCTGGTTCCATCGAGACTGCCTACAGGTAGTTTTAAATGTTCTTATCAACGCCCTCCTAGTGATTTTTTTTTTCTTTCTGGAAATATGTCCACATTCTTTTATTCCCTTAAAGCATATGAATTAAAGGGGTTTTGCCACGAAGTAAAATTGACGTGAGAAGTTTGTGAATTAAATAACAAACATTTCCCCCATTCATCGTTATTAAAAATTCTGCACCGTTTTTGTCTTAGCTGCTCCTTTAGTAATCCATTATTTACAGCTCGTCTCCAGGGGATACGACCAGGGCTGAGAGCTCACCAGTCCTGGCCGCACATGCTCAGACATCACCTCTCCTCTCAGGCAGCTACTGAGTGTTCAAACCCCAGGTGCTGTCATTCTACTCCCGTCCTCTGTATTCCTTAGTAATTAGTCAAACAGTGCAAACAAATTAAAAAGAAACCTCAATGAGGTCTGTGCATTGATAAAAAAACACAGGTTTGGTTCCTGCAGGGATTTGAACCTAGGACCCTTGTACCTGGAGGCAAAAGTTTTACCTCTGAGCTACAATGTAGCTACTTACAGTTCTACACATAAACAGATCTTTCTTTGACTAGAGAGAGGAAAGGCTTGGTGATGTCATCCTGCTGGGTCACATGATATGCAATTCAAACAAATCGCACACGCCCCCTTCTGAGCACACCGACCTGAAGAGCTGGATGCAGGAGGTATGAAATGAGATTGTGGCAAAACCCCTTTAACGCAAGTTTTTAGTGCAACTAGTTCTTAAACGGATTATGCATCCCTGTAGTAATAGACAACAAACCCTGCAGTCTACCCTCCTCTAGTTAACTAACTAGTAATTGAAGGTCCGCACTTAGGGGACAAATGGAATGAAGTATAAGACTGCAGGATTACACCACACTGACATTATCGGCCGTATATTACTGTGGAGATGTTTCGTAGCTTTAGAAACGAGATGATAAAAGATTTTCAATTAAAATCTATTGCAAAGTTGCTTCATTTTTTATATCATAGATTTCAGACAGTTAACAAATTGGCTGTGAAGGTATGCCTAGTCTGTAATAGCCTTCAAAGGGGTTGTCTCGCCATGCTGTTTCAGAGCCACAAGTAGTTTTATATTCATGCATTCAGTCTCTTCCTAGTCGGGCTGTGAGTGGCTCTATAACAGAGATATTAGACTCCAGAGAGCTTTAGAGCTCAAAGTAAACAAGTAGAGATAATTAGTTGTTAGAGATAACACTCTGTTCGCAAGCTGCTGGCAGTCCGACCTGTGGTGACGTCACTTCCTCGCTGTGTGCACTCAGAGCAGATAAAATCTCTCAACAAAGAAAAAAAAAACCAAAGCAATATGATTGTACAAAGTCTTCAATTACCTGTCCAAACATGTTGAACAGCTAATCTTTGTAGTGAAAGACCCCTTTAATCTATTTTAAAGGGGTTACGTGGTATTTAAATAAATAAATGTGCAAATGGTTCAACTGTATTAAGATCAATGACTTGTTAATGTATTGTCTGTAGCAGAAATGCCTCAGTGAGCCAGTCTCGCATGAGGTTACATTGCTACTGCTGATATGAACACATGGCTATCTTCCCCCTCCCAGTTGTATTTCTCCCTTCTCTCCCCCTTCCTTTTCTGGATGGGTTATATTTTAAACTCACATTATGTCTCCTTTTACTCCATAATGTTTTACAATTTTTTATTTTTTTTAAATTTTAAAGCTAATCTACCTTGTGCATTGTTTTTTCTATTGCAGCATCAAGCTCTGAGTGCTGGATTATATTTCTTCCGATGTACAGTCTGCAATAACAGGGACATGTTCCAGAAGGAAATGTTGCACATGGGGATCCATATTCCAGAAAGGTATGCATTTTTCAAGTAAGGGCTGTTGGATTAGAGTTAGGGTTTGTAATTGGATTAAGAACTGGTTTAAGGACCACACCCAGAGAGTGGTGGTAAATATTGTACCCAATACTGGGTTTGGTTTTATTTAAATGGCTATTCTCATCTGATTGATTAACTTTAAAGGGGATTTATCGCTTCATCAATTTGTCTGTTTCATTGTACTTTCAGTTTCTCAGCTCCTTAAATTCAGGGGCGTTTCTTCCCCTCCCAGCTGGGTGTTACTTAACTGAAGGGGGAGGAAATCATCCTCCTCCTTCACTGTTCATGCTCGCTCCCGTGTCAGTGTGTTTGTTTGCGATCAGTGGGTGGGGTTAGCACATTCCTGCCCCCCCCCCCCTCTGTCTGAGTCCACATGTCACTGTGTCGTTCCTCTCCCTTTGCAGTCTTATTTTTTAAGAGCTGTTTACATACCACAGCCCTGCATTTAGTCTAGGCAGTCTTCTATGAACTCAGAGCACTGATCTCGTCTCCTCTCACAGCTGGGGGTTTGTTACAGTTGAATCCAGTCTTCTATGAACTCATCCAGAGCAGCACAGATCTGTCTCCCTTCACGCAGGAGCATTAGGCACCGAGCACATTTCTGCTGTTTTCTGATTGTAGAAGCAGCTGCAGGGTTACTGCTGGCTGTGCAGAGTGAAATGATGCCGGACTCTTATTCTGAGTGAGAGAGGCAGGAATGCGCGCTCCCGTGAATACGATCGGGGGCCTGACAGAATGTAAATTAGTAGAGCCAATGAAATGAAAGGAGGTGGAATCCGACCGGCAATAGGGAACAGTGTTTACAGAAAACAAAGATAAGGGAGACATCGAAAACAAGACAGCTTTGCTAATGAGAGCCAATTGCAAAGTTGCTTGTTTTCACTGTCCCCTTATTCTGAAGACCATTTAATGTAATGAGAAAACCCCTTTAAACATGTAGGCAAGGGTAAATCCAGACTATTACTGGTAGCTCACAGCTTGCACAGTGTCATTGTTTTTTTACAACCCCTGAATCCTGTGCTGTACCGATGAGCTGTTAAATCAGCATCTGATCATTCCCACTGAAACCAGCATATGCCCAGAATCTAATAGAACGGTCACGGGATTTCAGAGGCGCCGGAGTGATTTGGCATGGCCTCAGAGACATCAGTCACTCAAGGAGTGCCTGACTCAAGTAACAGTAATGTCCAGAGGCTTCTCTTAAGGTCAGTTTGAAGGCCTAAATTCTAATCTCTGTTAAGTCTGTTACTGCTGCTAACAGCTTTACTTCACGGCCTGCGTAAGCTGGTTTTGCACACCGGTGAAACGCGTTGGCTATTTTTTTTTTTACTTTTTATAATATTATTTAGTGGTTAGCTAATGAAATATCATCCAGTTCAAATTAATTTATTTATATACCATCATATTTATTAACTTATTCCTTAAACAAAACTCCCCCAGTTAATAGCGCTATATATATTATCTATATTCCCTTTTTATTGAGGAACTGTACTTTAGCAGTTTTGCTTGTATCTAGTGTTAAACAGGTTGGTCATCCAATTTTTTTTTTTTTTTTTTTTTCAATTCACATCTATTATTAAAATGAAATTGTTAAAATTGACAATCCCTTTAACTTGAATTTATTACCTTATATTTAAAAAAAAAAAAAAAAATGCATAGGTAACATGACTTATTTTTGCAGGTTAATGCCCATCCCTGGTGTACACCTATGTTTCTAGTACAGTGGTCTGTGTGTGGAAGCAGAATACTGGAGGAAAAAAAAATAGTGAAATAGGCCAGGTTCTACACTGTGTGTACCTGTTATTTCATACAAAGAAATAAAAAAAGGGAGAGATGGCGCTCTATGTGAAAGTACGTCAAAGCAGTTACAGTAAAATTATATTTGAATGTCAAGGTGCTCACCTGGCGGTGTTGTGCAGATTACTGTAGAGGCACAACACTCATAAGTATGTAAGTGGCCCTATCTGAGCCTCGGGAACAGCAGCCGCGCAGTCACCTTTCTCCAAATCCAAAAACAGGATGATGGGTTTACCGTAGAATACTGCACAATGTGTGGTGGACCGGGCGCTTGTTTGTGTTGTGCTTCTATCCTTACAGCCAGTGAATTTACCTCTAAGGCCTCGTTCACACGGCTTATTCTGCCGCGGATTGGCGCCGTACTGCGCGCCGGATTTGCGCTTCAGTACGGCGCTAATCCGTCGAGTCATTACGGTAATCCACAGCTCTCATAGAGAACAGTGGATTCCGTCGCTCCTCCCCGTTTGGCGAATCCGCGCGGGGGGAGAAAGTGACATGCACATTATTTACGGCGTCGTACGCGACGTAAACAATGCATGTCTATGGGGCCGGGAGCGGCGCCCCGCCGCGCTCCGGCTCTGCCCCTGTCCCGCCCATTATTCACGGCGGATTTGTGCGCTCAATACGGCTCACAAATCCGTCGGGAATAAGCCGTGTGAACACGGCCTAACACTACCAAGATCTTTTTATCCAACGCCGTCTACCACGAGGCTTTGTTCCTAGGAACGAGCGCCCAGTCCACCACACATTGTGCAGTGTTATTTCATACAAGCTTGCAGTTCTTCATGAAATGTATTTGTTCCAAGTTGTCTCCAGTAGCAGAATGTTGTCCACAGACATAGCATTAGCTTTTGACTGTTTTTTTTTTTCTTATATGTAGAGATGCATCATGGGAGCTAGAAGAAAATGCTTTTGAAGAGCTTTTGGTGCGCCATCAACGCTGTGATGTCGAGAAATGCCTTTGTCGGAATGGTCGGGATTACAATATTCCAGAAAGGTGAGTGTCTGCACTGCCAACTTTTCACGCTAGTCTAAACTTTATGCTAAAGCATGCTGAAATCCATATCCAAAAAAGTGAAAGGTGCAAATCTATACCTTTGATTTCTATCCCGTTTAACATGGCATATATTTCTGAGGGAAAAATATGACATGTGAACGCCACCTGAGGGTCCGTCTACACGGCAAGGATTTCCCCACCTAAAGGTCCGTCTACACGGCAAGGATTTCCCCACCTAAAGGTCCGTCTACACGGCAAGGATTTCCCCACCTAAAGGTCCGTCTACACGGCAAGGGTTTCCCCACCTAAGGGTCCGTCTACACGGAGGACTAGAAGTCGTCTGACAGGCAGGATTTCCCTGGTCCGTCTAACGGCAGTGATTCCCCGAAAGGTCCGTCTAAGGCAGGATTTACCTAAAGTCCGTCTACACGGCAGGATTTCCCCACTAAAGGTCCGTCTAACTGGCAAGGATTCCCCACTAAAGGTCTGTCTACACGCAAGGATTCCACTAAAGGTCATCTTACCTGGCAGGTTTCCTAAAGGTCCGTTTAACAGGCAAGTTTCCCCAGTAAAGGTCCGATCTACATACGCTAGGTTTCCCCACTAAGGGTCCGTCTACACGGCAAGGGTTTCCCCACCTAAAGGTCCGTCTACACGGCAAGGGTTTCCCCACGTAAGGGTCCGTCTACACGGCGAGGGTTTCCCCACGTAAGGGTCCGTCTACACGGCTAGGGTTTCCCCACGTAAGGGTCCGTCTACACGGCTAGGGTTTCCCCATCCTAAAGGGTCCGTCACAGGCGCAACGGCTAGGGTTTCCCCACGTAAGGGTCCGTCTACACGGCTAGGGTTTCCCCACGTAAGGGTCCGTCTACACGGCTAGGGTTTCCCCACGTAAGGGTCCGTCGACACGGCTAGGGTTTCCCCACGTAAGGGTCCGTCTACACGGCTAGGGTTTCCCCACGTAAGGGCGAGGGTGTCCCCGCCCGAGGGGCCGTCGACACGGCGAGGGTTTCCCCCTGCTGCAGGTTACTGGCAGTACAGCGTACCTAAAAGCAATTTCTAATGTACTAAGGAAAATTAAAAAAAAAACTGGCGTTGTCTTTTTAAAGTGGTTCCATATCAGAGAGAGATGGCAGAGCATGTACAGCTTTGTATGTTCAAGTCAATAAGAGTTCTGAGCATCCTCGCTCGACTGTACTTGGAATTCTAATAGAAGAGAACAGAGAGCCCCACGTGCGCGGCCACCTCTTCATTCTGCACAATGTCGTTTGTGGACACCTTCTCAAGATAAAACCTTACCTACCCGATATTTATGGCACATTCTGTATATACCTGAGATAAACCTATCGCTTTTGAACAGTGCGCTGATAACAAACTGGATGGTCCCTCACCTCTTGAGTCCACAGTACATAACGTCCATGATCTCTGTTAAGCAATTCACATTTTGATTCATTTGAGCTCATAATTTTTTCCATTTTGCCTCAGTCCATTTTAAATAAGTCTTGACCCAGAGGTAAAGGTGGTGTTTTTTTGGATTGTGTTGTTCTATGGCTTCTTCCTGGCATGATAGAGTATCAACTTGTATTTGTGGTTTGCACAGCAAACTGTGTTCACAGACAAGAATTTCGGGAGTATTCCCGAGCCCGTGCCATGATGTGCATGGCTGATTCATGCCTGTTTTTAATGCAGCGCTGCCGGAGGACCCATAGATCGAGCATCTAATATTTACCATCAGCCTTGTGCACAGTGCTTTCCATTTTCTGTAAACCTTTTGATGATATTTTGGACTGTAGATGGTGGGATATTCCAAGTCATAACAATTTTACAATGAGAAACATTTTCCTGAAATTGTTCCACAATCTTTAGACAAAGTTTTTCACAGTTGAACGTTGGTGAAACTCTGACCGTCTTTGCTTCTGAGAGACTATACCTCTCTTGCATGCTCTTCATTTTTTTTTTTATCATTCAATTTTTATTGACGTTTTAAAATTACAAAAATAGTGAAAGCATAATCAAACTTTGAAATTCAGAACAGTAAAAGAACAACCCATGGAAAGTCCAAAGTAATGTTAAACAAAGTATGAAAGTATTCACATGAAGTAATTGTAGTTTTCTATCCTTAAAGGGGATTTCCAAGACACCAGTTACCTAGCTCTTATCAGCACGGGAGCAGGATATATACAAATCATGCTGAGTCATGAAGCTGCAGAGGAGAGAGGGTGGGGGCGAGTGAGGAGGGAGGAATCCAAGGGAGCGTCTCAAAACTTAAGTGAAATAATAACAGTACAAGAGTGGATTCTCAATACAGCAAGACAGCCTCAGACTGCACTGTCTACCCGGTGCCTTAAAAGCTCATTCATTTTGCCTGTCATCAGATAAGAAGTGTTTCACGCAAGCACGGCCTGTCAGCTCCTGGGTCGTGTCTAGGGGAAGCTTTGAAGTAACTAAGGGGGATTGAGAAATGCTGTAGCTCTCAGGGTCTTCACATATATTTGAAAAGTGATTAAATACCCATTTTGGAGGTTCCCACGTCAACATTACATGGTGGCAAAACCCCTTTAAATGCACATATCATAACATAGGAAATAAAATAGGGTACCTTATCATAGAAAAGAATACAATATGGAACAGCTATTTGGCATATGTCGAGGTAGACCAGATCAGCCATTTGTCTGACTGCTTATGTGGGATTAACGAGCAAGTCTCACTATGTAATTATATATTAAAGGGGTTTTGCCACGATGTAATGTTGACGTGGGATCCTCCAAAATGGGTATTTAATCACTTTTCTAAATATATGTGATTACAAAAATTGCAGTCTGAGAGAGCTACAGGCTGCCTTACCTGCCCTTAGTTACGTAAAAGCTTCTATTAGATACGACCAGGCAGAGTGACAGGAGCTGCTGGCTGGGCTTGCGCAGAGAACACTTCTTATCTGATGAGAGGGAGCTGAAGAAGCTTTCAAGGCACCGGGTAGAAATATGTTGTCTTTTGTATACAGAATCCACTAGTTGTAGTTTGATTATTTGAGTGAACATTTCACACGATCCCTATTGCATGGCTCTGTGCTCTGGCTGTGTCTCTCTCTCTCTCTCTCTCTCGCTCAGCTCCGTGGCTTGTTTACATTTGATTCTTAGCAGATAAGGCACGTCCTGGCAAAACCCCTTTAAATCTGTTGATGACCTCTGCAAAATTTAAAGGGGAGGAGGACTTCCAGTGATGAGCTATGGTTAGTCCAGCAGCTATAACAATGGGGTGGATTATAGTAGGGTGAGAATGGGGTGTCTCATGTAATAAAAGGTCCAATAGGGCTATTTCTTGAGAAAGGTTAAACTTTGGATGGAACAATTTCTGTATGAGTTGCTCGACCTTAGACCATAGTAGTTTAGTTATAGGACAGGACCACCACCGATGACAGGGACCCAGCTGACCCACATTGCCTCCAACACATTTTAGAAGCACCTGGGGACATATGGGCAGTGCGGAGTGGAGTGAGACTCCATCGGAGATGCATCTTCCTTGACAAGGCTAAGTGGTTAATGCAATTTGAATGTTTTGAAACCGAAGCTGCCGCTTTCCACCATTCTTCTAAAGGAAACGACTTCGCCAACTCTGCTTCCCACTTAATTATATAATCAGGTTTAGACTCGTGATTGTTAAGCATTAAAGTAGAATAGGCCGCTGAGAGTCCTTTTATTTGGCGGTTATTACCTGAAAGGAATTGGTGGAATGGAGTTTTAACTAGTGGAGCAGGGGGGTTAAACGAAGAGGAAACTGCATGTCGAATTTTGAGATACATGTGAAATTGGGAATTTGGAAGGGCATATATGGAAGCAAGGTATTGGAATGTTCTGAAAAACCCTTCTGAAAAAAGATCTCCGATCAGTAAAATGCCTTTAGTAATCCAGAGGTCAAGAGGGACATTCAGAACAGCTCCGTATAACATGGATAAAGAACATCTGTCTCTGTCCACATGAACATGGCTCGCTTGCACAATGTATTGTTGCCAGGCCTTGACCAAATGATGAACCAATACTGACCCATAATGCTAGGATGGTAACTGAGGGCATCTGCAAAGTAGCGCAACTAAATGATCCCTCACTGACCCTGGGTGTATCATTGAGTTTTCAATAGAGGCCCAATGATGCAAGTGTGGAATATTCCAGTGGCATATAATGGGTTTCAAAATTTCTTGCATGCTCTTTTTATACACAGTCATGTGATTTACTGGAAAAGTTACCCAACGCCACTACTTTTGCAGCTTTTTGTTAACCCTGTCCCATCTTTTTTTAGACCTTGATGTCATTAGCTTAGTTATGATTTATATATATAAAATTGAGAGACCACTGCACAATTTTCTAAAAATCAGCATCTGTACATGTCTGACGGCCATTCCATTCCGGTGTCAGTTGAATTCCAACCAAAGTCCACCTCTTTCTACTTAAAGGGGTTGTCTCCCTACAGAGTTTCATAGGATGCATGAATGAAATACTCTGTCACTTCCTGGTCAGACCGTAATTAGCATACAGCCAACTCTGTGTTTTCATTCTGCTAATTAGTTTAATTTGGCTCAGAAGCGCTCCAGAACTGCTAGCAGAAGTTTTTATCTGATCCCTCAAACAAAAGCCCTAATTAGTGCTGTTTACTTTA
>JAODAL010015759.1:0-40000 GCA_025379985.1 Phyllomedusa bahiana | reverse complement strand
CAAGAGTGGTTTACCGGCTTTATTGACCTGCAGTGATGAGCAGCTGAGGACACAGGTCTGTAGCTATAGCGATCTGAGGAGCCAATACAAGAGGGGATATCTAGAATAGGTAGGACACTGTTAATGGATACATATTGCAAAGTGACTTGTTTTTGCAATATCTTTAACAGAAAAAGCAATCCTTGTAGTGAGATGACCCCTTTAAGTGTTCAATGTACATTCTATTTTATTAGTCTTTTCACTATCAAGCAAATAATAAAGAGATAGTAGTTACTGTATGTGTTTGGGAGGCAGGTGTTTACTGTAAACTCATGGACACCAGTGAACAGAGAGCAAATGCCAATTGCTATTATGTCCTGTACTGCTCCTTCATGTATTAGTTAGGCGCATGCAGTGATTAGCAGTGTGTAGCACCTCTCTACAGTACAGTGCAGTGCAGTACTACCTGTCCTGTAATGTTGTTTACATGTGTCAAGATAAGCGGTTCCTTTGGGCACAAATTGAGGGCCCCATTTTCTTTTTTTTTCTGGTACGTTCCATATAAAGTACATGACCCAAAGAAGCTTCTGATCTCCTTTATAGAACGTGATATCCATTTTCCAGCAGTTCTTTCTGACGGTCATATGTAAGGACTTGCGTTATCTGTTTGTTATGTTGTCTTTAATCTTCGTTTTGCATTATGATGAGTGATATTATTGAGTCGCAGAATCAATTAGCAGTCTTCCATAGGGTTGTGGTTTCAACATACAATGTTTGGCCCAGAACCAAAATATATTGTATGATGAGAGACCACTATCCTCTTCACCATAGTTCAAGCACGGACTCTGCGGCCGTCTCTTGTTCGTCTGTTCTGTCACCGCTGCAGTGGTCACAAGCCACTCACATGGTTGTTGGAAAGCCACTGATTTGGCTGCAGTGGTCATGCACTAACCTCTGAACAGGCATGCCGGAACAGAAGGGAATGGGCAAGGTATGTCCCCGGGAGGGTGAATTTCCAATGCTGCGGGGACGAAAACGGGGGAGAGGGCCCCAAAAGAGTGGGGTTGGAACAGAGGTGAGAAAGAAGGTGAGGTGAGTGGTGTCTTATTTTATCTGGGAAGCAGTAACTTAATTTTTTTCCCCCACAACACTTGGACAACCTCTTTTAACCAAAGAGTACAGGGCTTTGGAGTAGGAGAAAAGGGGTTAGGGACAGACCACAGGATAAGATACTCGGGGACCCCATGGTAAAAATCGCCCTGTGTTGTATTACTTTGCATTGTTCTCCCCTGGGCTTTGGGTTTTAAAATTAAAATTTTTAAAACGAAGGGGGACCAAAGCAGAATATGTAACATTAAAGAAGTTTCCGTATCCGTTTTCAAAACTCCTCTGCAGCTCCTTATTCTCCTATTTTTATATTGTGGGCCAGTAAGGAAGTTTTAAAAAATATAAACCCCCCTTTAAGTACATTGAGCAATTCCCTATTTTGATACCTAAATTCATGGAAAACACCTTTTATAAAACCAGAAAAACTTTGATTTAGCTGAATACTAAATACGGGTCCTGCACATCATACCCACACACAGTGGCTCGTGCTGATTGATCATTTTGGCACATTTTTTAGACTTGTCGATCTTTTTTAGACCAGCTAAGCCATGCCCCTTTTTGGAGAGTTTGGTGAAAGTGTTTAAAGCACAAGGTCAATGTGTAGGGTAGTTACACGGCGTAATTTCGGCCGTTTGCCAGTTTTTGCCTTAAAACAGGCGAATCGCAAAAATTACGTATTCCCGTTCTCTAGAGAACTGCGAGAAATGAACTAAATGGGGTGCGGGGTGTCCCCCCCCAAGGGAGTAGCACTTATTAGCGAAAGCCCTGAGACAACGATGTATGAAAACCAGCAAACACGGTGACAACCATAAAAGGAAAAATACTGCGCAATCTGAAAAAAAAACATTTCCCACAAAGTAAATGTGGGCCACTATGTGTAAAAGGAAAGTTGTGTTTTATTTTTTTTTTTTTTTTTTTACTGGGTACAGAGATTAAATCAAGCATTAGTCTGTTAAGGGATTTTGGCTATGTCTGATGTTTAGTTTTTTTTTTTTACATGTCTTAACATGCTGGATAAATTAATTTTACTCTCTATTTCCAAAAATGGAAAAATAGATTATCATTTACCCAGTAGGATAAAAAACTAGGTGGGCAAGTGTGGTACAATGCACATACGGTACACTCAACACCTCACCCCAGGTAGCATGTCCTTATAACCACATACTTGCACAATCTCTTGTCATGTGTAATTGCTTTATCTGCAGTCATTTTAAAATCTTAGCTTGCTAGTACTTTTAATTTTTTTTTTTTTTTTTATTTTTTTTTTTTTTTTTTTTTTAAATTTTTTTTTTTATTTTTTTTTTTTTTTTTTTTTTTTATTTTTTTTTTTTATTTTTTTTTTTTTTAAAATTTTTTTTATTTTTTTTTTAATTTTTTTTTTTTAAAATTTTTTTGCGCAAACAGTACGCCGCAATTATGGGGGCGATTTGGGAGTCGCGCTGATTCTTGCGGCGCGGGCAAAAAGTCAATATTTGCCGAAGAATTTCATGCCCCTTTTCCCCTGCGCGTACAATGTTGTTTTACGTAAAACTCGCCCACCGTCTATTTGAGCATAAAAAACGCACGAAAATGTTGTCAAAATTAGCCCGCGTGAACATACCCTAAGGGTTTTTTTTTTTTTTTTTTAAATAGGCGTCAGTTGTTTAATAACCCCTCCCCGCCCCCCCTGAAAAATACAAACCCTCCTTTGAAATTGCATAGGGCTTTTGCGACAGTCGCAGGGGGCACACTGCCTGCAGAGTTGGCACTGAAAAAGCATTGATTACAAAGGTGAGTATATGTTCTGTTTTATTACACAGCTGTAGTCTATCTTTACTTTAAAAGTGGAATACTCCTTGAAATTTACTCCTTAGTTATTGTGATGGATAACAACTGTTTTGTATTTCAGATTTAATAATTGTAACCCTGCCCAAACTAATATCAACAATCTGTCATTTCGGTGTTAAATTACTAGGAGGAATAACATGGTAACCATACAACATAGAGATCTAAGGAAAGTTGTTTCAGAATTGTTTTATCATATGGAAAACAGGTATTTACTAAAATGGACATGTCAGGAATGAGACGTCCATTGTAGTAACAGGTTCTGTTTTACCCCTTCCTGACAGCTGGTCATAATAATATGGCCTCTTTGCCATCCAAGAACCATAAGTTTTTTATTCTCTATCTACATAGAGATATGAGGGCTTTTATTTTGTGGGACAAGATGTACTTTCTAATTGTCATTCACCATACCATAGAATATACTTGGGAAACCGCAAAAAATTCAAAGGGGGCGAAATGTGAAAAAGCCGTACTTGCGCCATGTTAGCGGGGTTTTGTTTTTATGTTCCAGTATAAATGACGTGTCGCCTGTATTCTGCAGGTTGATACGATTCCGGCAATGCCAAGTACACTCACCGGCCACTTTATTAGGTACACCTGTCCAACTGCTCGTTAACACTTAATTTCTAATCAGCCAATCACATGGCGGCAACTCAGTGCATTTAGGCTGTAGACATGGTCAGACAATCTCCTGCAGTTCAAACCGAGCATCAGTATGGGGAAAGAAAGGTGATTTGAGTGCCTTTGAACGTGGCATGGTTGTTGGTGCCAGAAGGGCTGGTCTGAGTATTTCAGAAACTGCTGATCTCCTGGGATTTTCAACGCACAACCATCTCTAGGGTTTACAGAGAATGGTCCGAAAAAGAAAAAACATCCAGTGAGCGGCAGTCCTGTGGGCGGAAAGCCTTGTTGATGCCAGAGGTCAAAGGAGAATGGGCAGACTGGTTCGAGCTGATAGAAAGGCAACAGTGACTCAAATAGCCACCCGTTACAACCAAGGTAGGCAGAAGAGCATCTCTGAACGCACAGTACGGCGAACTTTGAGGCAGATGGGCTACAGCAGCAGAAGACCACACCGGGTGCCACTCCTTTCAGCTAAGAACAGGAAACTGAGGCTCCAATTTGCCCAAGCTCATCGAAATTGGACAGTAGAAGATTGGAAAAACGTTGCCCTGGTCTGATGAGTCTCGATTTCTGCTGCGACATTCGGATGGTAGGGTCAGAATTTGGCGTCAACACATGAAAGCATGGATCCATCCTGCCTTGTATCAACGCTTCAGGCTGGTGGTGGTGGTGGTGTCATGGTGTGGGGAATATTTTCTTGGCACTCTTTGGGCCCCTTGGTACCAATTGAGCATCGTTGCAACACCTTGTGGAATCTATGACACGAAGAATTTAGGCAGTTCTGAAGGCAAAAGGGGGTCCAACCCGTTACTAGCATGGTGTACCTAATAAAGTGGCCGGTGAGTGTATATAGGGTTATGTTTTAGTACCATAAAAACAAAAACCAATAATTCGTGCTGCAGTGCTATTTTCTGCAACCGATAACTTTTTTTTACCTTCACCTGTTGACCTGAGTGATGGTGCATTTTATGTAGTTTTTATTGGTACTATTTTGGGATTCATGCGACTTTTTGATCACTTTTTATTCCAATTTTTAGGGTATGGGAAATGACGGAAATAGTGCCGTTTTGGAATTTGTTTTCTTCTATTGTGTTCAGCATACTGCATAAGTGTTTTATTTTAATCAATCAGACTTATGTGTAACTTTTTATTTATTTATTTTTTTTATTGTAAAATGGCAAAAGGGGGGGGTTTATTTGAACTTTTTTTTTCTTTTTTTTTTACATGGAGTCCCCTTAGGGAATTTGACCACTAAGGGGCACGATCATTGTTATACTCTTCTGCATTGCAAAGATGGCAGGTAGTGGAAAAATGGGAGACATGGCGGCTGTGGAAGGCAAGAGACTGAAGAAGCAATAAATCGCACTTAATCTAGAGTTTAGGAAAGGGTTTACTTTGCAACCCCTTTTCTTAACCGCTCATAGGCATGTCAAAATGTCGTTTTCTCAGCTGGTCTCCTTGATCCCGTGCTGCTAGTGTGTTGAGAAAATGCATCATCCATTGTGACATATTGCTTGCCATGCATCAAATGTCCCTGTACAGCAATTGTCCTAATGAGCAAGGGGACTATCGGCAGAGGAATGAATGACAATCGGAAGGGTAGTTGTATTAAAAAAATGTGTTTCAGGCCCACTGACACCTTGTTTTATATCCCAGGAAACCCTTTTGAGTTTAGCCCTAAAACTGACTATTTGCGATAGCAGCTGCTAGAGCCTTAGTGACATACATGTCACATAATCTCCAAAAAATTGGGAAATTCGCAAAGAGAAAAAAAGATGACTTTTGATCACTATATTTACTATTTTGCCGTAGGAAAAACTTAAACTCTATCAGTTCTCTATCTGTTAAACACTAAAACGTAACTTTTATTATATATAACTCTTAACCTCTATACTCACTATTTAAAAACCTGATCTCTACCCTCATCTTTTAACCCCTTTTTGTGTCTGAAAGAGGGAAAACTCCCTTTCTACTATCAATTTGGGTTGGAAAGCCCCCACCTATTAACAGGAGAGCCTTATATCTATAGCAAAGTACTAGCTCCAGTAAGGGATCCCAAGCCTACTCCATCGGACCTCTAAGCCTTGATGAAGCCAGGTTAGCTGGCGAAACATGTCGGCGAGGTCAGATAGGACGTTTTAAATTGTGATTTCTCACCTCTGTCTAAAAGTTTCACCTGCTGCAGGGGTGTCACAAGGGGGCCTTATTTGTTCTGTGTCCATTAGATTGGGGACGACTGCGCAAGTAGTTGGCTTGGGATCCCTTACTGAAGCTAGTACTTTGCTATAGATATAAGGCTCCCCTGTTAATAGGTGGTGCTCCACCAACTTGATGATAGAAAGGGAGTTATTCCCTCTTTCAGAAGCAAAAACGGGTTTAAATGATGGGGGATAGAGATCAGGTTTTTAAATAGTGAGTATAGAGGTTAAGAGTTAGATATAATAAAAGTTACGTTTTAGTGTTTAACAGATAGAGAACTGATAGAGTTTAAGTTTGCCTACGGCAAAATAGTAAATTTAGTGACATACATGCACTCATGCTAACAGGAGTCTGAATACTTCCACCTAAACTTAAGTGCAGGAGATTTAATAAAGGTAGGCAGACTCCTAGCTGCTCCATAAGGGTACGTCCACACAGCAAGGGTTTTCAGTTGGACTCGAAAACTGACTGTCAACCATCCTTGTAGACGTCAATCGAAAATCTTCCTAGTAGTGTACACTGCGCGGTTTCTCTACTGGGAGCATTTTCACTGCCGGTGGTCCGAAAAACTCGGAACATGCACAATCTTCGCCCGAGAGTGTGCTATTCACTGGTTAAGGCAGACATTTGAATCTGCAAATCACGGACAGAACCGTTCCCCAAAACCATTCAAAAGACGATAAAATACCGGCCAGATTCTTAACCCCTTAAGGACCTTGCGGTTTGTTTGTTTTTTTGAC
The DNA here is from genome assembly GCA_025379985.1 of Phyllomedusa bahiana. NCBI lineage: Eukaryota > Metazoa > Chordata > Amphibia > Anura > Hylidae > Phyllomedusa > Phyllomedusa bahiana. Next base: position 33,527 of record JAODAL010015759.1, on the reverse strand, counting down.
ACATTTGTTTTTCCCTCCTCGCCTTCCAAGAGACATACATAGACATATGAGGGCTTTTATTTTGCGGGACAAGATGTACTTTCTAATGGTGTTATTCACTGTACTATAGAATATACTGGGTAACCGCAAAAAAACTTCAAGTGGCACAGATTGTGAAAAAAAAAACCATACTTTCTCCATGTTTGCAGGTGTTTTGTGCGATAAGTTTTTGTACTAACGCCTACGGACGTCAGTGAGGGTGCATTTTTTGCGGGCTGAAGTGTACTTTTATTGCTAGCAGCTTGGAATGCATGCGACTTTTTTGATCACTTTTATTTCAATTCTTAAGCGACGTGAAATGACCCAAAAAAAAAAGCAATTTTGGTGTCTGTACGATGTTCAGCGTACGGGATAAATTATGTTTTTATATTTCGGACTTTTTCGGATGCTGCGATACCAAATATGTGTAACTTTTTTTATTTTATTTTTATTTTTAAAATGGAGAAAGGGGGAGTGATTTGAATTTTTAAACAATTTAATTTTTTTTACACTTTAAAACTTTATTTTTTTACTTTAACATTGTGTCCCCCTATGGCGCTTCACCACTAGGGGGCGCGATCTAACGATGCATAGACAATGCATTAGGCTCTACAAATATGGCGGTTTCCCCACTTCCTGCCTGTGGCCAGAAGTGGGGCAAACGAGAACATAGCAGTGATGGAGGCCTTCACAAGGTTTCCCGCTGCCATGTCCAGGCATCGGGACTCGGCGATCTCACCGCTGATGTCCCGATCGGACTGAAGAACGCCGCGGCCATCTTTGCGTTAAACAAGGCGGCCGACGGCACCACCTCGCGCTCTGCGATCCCACTGCGTCCAGGGTCGTTAAGGGGTTAAACGGAATCCAACCAGCATTTTAAAATTTGCTGGGGGTTGTGTACCTAATTCTACCAAAAAGGGGGAAATAAAGGCCGGGGTGTATTCAACCCCTTTTCCCGCCCAATGAACGAAACGGGTACCCTAATGCCTTTTTAAGGTTTTCTTTAAAGGGGGAAAACGCATGCGATCCAGGGCCGCAATTTTTCGATTTTGCTATTTTCCCCCCCGGGACGGAAAAGTAGTAAACCGCCATTTTTTGTACCCCCTTTTATTTCATTGTTTTTTACAATGCATTAGGCTTTTTAAAAATTTGATTGCACCAAAAAAAAAAAAAAAAAAAAATGATTGCACCCCCTAGTGGTGTAGTACCCTAGGGGGACTCAAAATAAAAGTTTAAAAAAAAAAAGTTTAAAAGTTCAAATCACCCCCCCCCTTCGCCATTTTTAACAAATAAAAATTTAAAATTCCCCATTTTTGGGGTATTGTCTTTTCCCTTAAAAAAAAAAAAAAAAAGTCTGAAAACCAAATTTTTTTCCTGTACGCTAAAACAAAGTAGAAGAAAATAAGGCCAAACTCTAAAATTGCATTTTTTTGGTCATTTCAGATCCCATAAAAAATGGAATAAAAATTTTTAAATAAAAGAAGCTGCAGCTTCCAAACTGTACAAAAAAAAAGTGCACTTAAACCCCCAAAAACTGCCTCCCCACCAAGCCCTTGGGTTTAGTACAAAAAAGTTTTTGGCCCGAAAAGGAAAATGGAAACCGTGCCGCAAATTTCAAGAATAGAAAACTTTTTTCATTTTTTTTCCCCCGGTACCAAAACAAAAACAAACCCTTTAAAAATGTTTGGTAATTGCCGGATGCGTACAAACCTATGGGCCCGTTTCCACACGGCAGTGGAAAAAATACCGGGGGTTTTTGGCCAGAGGGTATTTTTTCCCTGTTTTGGGGCCCCCCCCCCAGGGCCCGGGGGGGGGGAGGGGTTTTTTTCCCCCGCGTGAGCGGAGAACAGCCCCCCCCCTCCCATTGAAAGCACTCTCCCGCCCGGGGGAAACCCCGCGGGTTTTGTTCTACAGTTTTTTACCCCCGGGCGAAAAAAACCGCCGGGCAAAAAACCCCGTGCATTTGGGGACTGCTGAAACGGGTTTTCCCAAAAGAGCCCCAAAGGGTGCTCTTTTTTCCCGGGCCATTTTTTTCAGGCTGAAAAACCGGCCAAAAACCCCGTGCCGTGGGGACATCCCCAATAGAAAAACCCCCGAAGATTGAATGTCTTTAAAAAAAAAACTTCCCGCAAAACTTTGGCAAATTTAGGGTTTTTTTTCAAAATTTTGCCCCATTTTAAAATTTTTTTTGGCGTTTCCCAGTACATTAAATGGTAATATGAATAAAAATCATTAGAAATTTACACTTGTCCCCCCAAAATAAAATCCTTTGTATCCCCCTATGTAGATGAAATTTTTTTTAAAAGTTATGGATCTGGGAAGGCAGGAAAAGAATGTGGAAAAAAAAGGGGGGGCCTTGGTATCATATCCCCAAAATTTCAAAAAAGTAAGAAGAATCTCTAGAGCACAGGATATCTGAAATACATTCAGAAAGATCTCATGTAAAGCTGTAGCCTGTGCAATTGTATGTTATCTAGGGCAAAGCTCTGTATTGTGATTAAGTGGTCTGAAGAAATAAATGTATCAAGAAGCTACAAACTAAAAGTGTGAGAACCGTGAACCCACCACAGCATGTAATATGATGTTGGATTGATGCAAGTCACATGCGCCTAATATACCCCCAATTTTTTATGCATCTTTTTGGGCCCGCCGTGGTTTACACTAAAGGGCCCATTTTAACCTAATCATTGGCTTTCATGTATTTAGGTCTCTGGAGTACAGTTTGTCCCTGAATAACATATCCTATTTTTTTCTTCTGTATTGTCACAGATACAGTCTTGTCATGGGTTTTAGGGGAATTTAAAAAAGGCCGTCATTACCCCGTATTTTAAATTTCCTAAAACAATACTAAATATTTTTGCAAACTTGTACAAGCGGTTAGGAAAAAAGTTTTTTGGGTCAAAAAAACATTCTGGCCTACCACGTCATTCGGCAAAGTGGGGGGAACCCCCTTAAAAACAGGTAAAATTTGTGGAAAACGTTTAAAAACAAAGCTTCCCCACACCAAATACCAAACATTCAGGGGCAATTTAAAAAGGCATTTGGGGGGGCAGAATTCGGCCCCAATTTGTCCCCAAAAACAATTTTTTCACCCCCTTTACTGGGTGTTTTAGCCCAAAGGGGGGCGTGGTTTTGGGTAAAAGGGGTGGGGGTTTTTCATAAAAGGGGCAGGGCTTAGATGCGAAAAAAAAAATGCGCCTGGATGTGCGCCAAAAAATTCTCCATTAAAAGTAAGGCAACCAAAAAGTTTTTTTGAAAAACTGAGACTAGACGGGTTTCTAACCTCCCGCCAGATTTATCAACACTTTGAAAAATTTGGGTGCATTTTAAGACTGCTGTCTCATTTTACACTGCCCTAAAATTTAAGACACTTTGGATAAATCGGGCCCCACATTTTTTTACATTTAAACTGTTAATGGGGCTTTCCCTTCTTAAAGTAGTGGCATTTCCAAAGACTGGGACCCCCCCTCCCTCTTTTTTCCAAGACACTGATTTTCCTCTTTTTTTTTTTTTTTTTTTTATTAAATTTTTAAATTTAAACAAAACAGGGGAAAAAAAAACATTTTTTGCTTATAAAATTTCATTTCCCAAGGCCCTCTAATACAACCCAAATAAAGGATACATAGAATAACATGTTTTTCCCAAAACGCCCCGCTTTTTAAAATTTGTTAACAAAAATAAAAAAGGGGATATACATACTGATCAATCTTTTAAATCCTTCCACTGCTTCTTTTTAATTTTTTTTTCCCTCCCCACCCCTTTCCCCCAAACCCAAACCCCAAATTTCCCCCCCTTCCCCCTTATTAAAATGGGGCTGGCTAAAAAACTCCTGTCCCTGCGGGTGCGGGAAAGTATCACAAATTGGTGAAAAAAAAGGGGCAAAGGGCGACGCAAATTAAAAACCAGCAAAAAATGTCCCCCTTTAAAGGGGTTTTTTGCAACAAAGAAAATTTTGGGAAAATGGGAAATTTTTTGAAAAATTAAATAATAAACTTTTTCCACCATTCATTTTTTTTTAAAAAGTCGGGAACCTTTTTGTTTTAGCTGCTTGGGTTAGTGACCAAATTGTTTCCCACCCATCTCCAGGGGACAAAACCCTTGACGGGGAGCTCCTCAGTTTTTTTGGGTTGCACATGCTCAGACATCACCTTTTCCTTCAGGTAGTCCCTGAGTTTTTAAACCCCAAGGGGGCGGGCCATTCTACCCCCGGCCCCTCTGTGCCCCCTTATTTAATTAATAAAAAAGTGCCAAATAAAAAAAAAAAACCTCAATCGGGGTTTTACATTGAAAAAGAGAAAAAAAAAAAAACTTGGGTTTTTGGTTCCTCCCGGGTTTTAAACCCTAGAACCCCTTGTGCTGAGGGGAAAAAATCTTACCGCTGGGGCTACAATGTATTTTACTAAACAGTAAAATACATAAACAGACCTTTCTTTGACTAGAGGAGGGAAAAGGGGGGGTGATGTCCCCCCTGCTGGGTCACAAATTTAAACATAGTTTGTATGGCCGAAAAAAACATACCCCCAATCCAGTTTACCTGTTGGGGCTAAAGTTTTTAAAACCAAGGGAAGGCAAAAACCCCCATAAAGGTTTAGGACCCAAATTTTGACCTCATGTTAGGGAAAAAAATTCCTTCCTGACCCCCAAAATCGGGGCCAACGGAAAAAAATCCCGGATCAACAAAACCCCTCTCCAAAAAGCCTAGTCCAAATAACTTGTTTTATTATTACATCTAAAAATGTATCCAGACCCTTCTCCAGGACCCCGGGGGCCACTATAAAATTTTTATATTACATCGAAATTTTACCCCAGACCCCCCCTTCCATAATCCTTTTCCCTATAACTTTTTTTAATCACTCTCCAGAAATGCACCCAACCCCTTCTTAAACAATGTTAGTGAATTCCCCAAATGACCTTTTTTCCATTTTTTCAGAGGGGTTCTACAGTCTCCCGCCTAACATAAAAACCCCCTTTCTATTTTTATGTGGGAAACCTTTCTTTTTTTTTTTCCTCAAGACTAAGGATGCCCCCCTTGTTCAAGATCCCAGCCCAGGGTATAAATAAATTTTGGGGAAGAGATCTCTAAAATTGGCCCTTAATATTTTAAAACATTTTTATTAGTCCCCCCGAAGCCTTTTCTTTTCTGAAAACTAAATCCCCCAAACCCTTTGCTAATTTTTTGGGGTATTGCGCCCAAACCCAGCCCTTTTATTATTTTTTTTGCCCCCTTTGTACCTGTTTAAGCTCTGCAATGTTTTTCCCCCCCTGTGCACTGGTGCCCAAAAAGTACCCCATTTTTCCCATGTTTGGTTAACCAGTGACTTTAAAGTGGGAGAAAAAATGTTCCCATAAAGTGTTTCTAGGGCCCCTTTTAAAATACCCCCCCCATGATCCTATTAGTTTTGGGGCTGCTGTCCCCTGACACTGGCGGTTTACAGTTGGGGGGGGGGGTTTATGTCCCCCCAAGGTTTCCCAAGCCCTTCTATATGTAACTTTTACCCAGTTTTTTCCTTTTTAACATTTAAATTGTAATGGTTTTTTTCCTCCCCATGTGCCTAACTTTGTTTTAAAATCATTTGGTTAAACCACTTCCCCCCCCACCCCTCCAATTTTCCAGATCCCTTTTTTTAATAACACATTATCCTCAAATTTTTTGGTGGATTCCTTTACAGAAAAGTATCATCTGCAAAATCGATTTTTAAACTGTTTTTAACCCGGGTTTGTTAGTTCAATTTATGAAAATATTAAAGAGGAAAGGGCCCAAACTAAACCCCTTTGTGGTACCCCCTATAACAGGGATCCATTTCTGATTTAAGCCCCCGTTAATTAAAAACCCTTTTTTTTTCCTATCATTTAAACCCTTTTTTGTTTTCCCCACTTGCACACATTTTCCCCCAGCCCCAAAGAAATTCTCATTTTATTTCTAACCTTTTATGTGGAACTATCAAAACTTTGGGAAAATCCAAATAAAAATGACTTTCCATCCCTAAACCCCGATCCAGTCATAAAACTGACTTCCTCATAAAAACTGATGAGATTGGGTCTGACAGGACCCACCCTTTCCCTAAACCCTTTGCTGGAATGGCGTTATACATTTTTTTTTCAGGGGGAGATATTTCCAGGAAAGCATCTCTGAAAAAACCTTCAAAATTTTACCTACAACAAAATTTTAAGCTTCCCGGCCTATATTTTTTCCTGGATCACTTTTTTGACCCCTTTTTGAATATTGGCACCCACAATTTTTTCTATTTTTCCAATCCTTTGGGAAAAAACCCCCTTATTTTTTTACAGTCCATAAATATAAAGAAAAAGGGGCCTATCTATCACATTTTAAATTTTCTCCCTTTTGGGCACGCCCGGGGGTTTTACCCCTCAGGGCCTGGGGGTTTGTCCCATTTTAAAGGTTCCAAAGGGGGGAGCTGCACCCCTTTTTTTTCCCCCGGTTAGACAAAAAAAACATTTTTTAAATTTTTGGGAAATTTTTCCCCCCTCCCTTTTCTCATCAACAGGGAAAATCATCCTCCTGGTAAATACGGGCGAAAAGAAATAGTTTAATAGGTTTGCTTTTTTCTCATTTTGGCCCCCCCCACAAGGGCTCTCCCTTTAATACTTTTTTTAAAAGGGAAAACATTTTTTTTTTTTTAAACTTTTTATTATTATTTTAGTTTTAAAAAAAAATTTTTTGGGGTTAGTTTTATTTCTATTGGGAAAATGTCTTTCTGGGCTCCCGCTTTTTTCCGCCTTTTCCCTTTTTTTTAAAAATTTTATTTTTTCCTTTATACTTTTTTGTGCCTCTTCACTGCCCTTTCCCGTTTTAAGTAGCTGAAAAGCTTTCTTTTAGTTTTTTTTTTGCCTTCCCCTTTACCTCTGTTGATCCACATTGGGGTTTTTTTGTTTCCCAATTTTTTTTTTACCATAAGGTAAGTACCTCCACCGTGGGCCCTAAAATGTTTTTTAAAGGGTCTCCCAAATTTAAATTTTTTTTTTCTGCCCATTTTTTAAACACCTTTTTTTCCCCGTCAATGCGGTTTTGGGCCTTGCTAAAACAGGAAAAAATTTTGCCTTCCTCAAATTCCCGGGTTTTTTTTGGCTCCAAAGACAAAAAAAAACTTAATTTAAGGTATAAATTTGGAAAAATTTTTTAAATTTGGTCACTATTCCCTAAAGGGGCTCCTCAAACCCCGGACCTTTGTTACTCTTTTCAGGGCTATTAGTCAAAATTAAAATTAAAAAGGGCCTTTCCTTTTAGGTTTGGTTCCCGCACCATTTGGAAAAGGGTAATTTTTTCTTTAGTTATAACAAAAAAATTTTTTCCTTTGTAAGAGCAAGGTTTTTAATTCCCAAAAATTTTGTCTGGGGAGTTAAAAAACGCCCATAATTTAAAAAACCCTTCTGAAATTTGGGTGCTTTTATCAAATTTTCCCGAGGGCAAAATCTTCTATGGGTTTTGTTATAAATTTTGGGGGCCTATAGCCTTTTATTTGGGGGCCCATTCCCATTAGAAATTTTTAAAATTTTGTTTTTAACCCCCCTGTATATTTACCCAAATTTATTTCCCCCATTTTTCATTACCTGTACCTTATCTTCCGCCCGTTTTTGGCTTCAGACAGGATTTTTTCATTTGACCCGCAACCCCCCCCCTTCTTTTGGGGGTTTTGGTTCTTCTAAAAAAAAACTGTAAAAACCCCGTAAAATTAACCGCCCCCGGTAGCTCTCGTTTCCCGCCATGTCTCAGTTATCAACCCCCTAAAGTCAAAATTTTTTTTCGTAATTTTAAAAATTCTTTCAAAGTACTTTTTGGGGTTGGTTTGGGGAGTTGGCAAAACCAAAAACAAATTGGGGAAATTAATTTTAAAATTATTTTTTAGTTTTTTAAACCTTTTCCCCCCTATTTATTTTTTAAATATTGCTAAAACCCCTTTCCCCCCACTCCAAACCCTGATTTATTACTTTAAATTTCCCACTCTCTATCTTCACTTTTCTTGCTGCTATTCTGTAGTTTCCCCCTCTCACCCGGGCCCCCCAGTTTAAATAAATTTCCCCAAAATTCCCTGGCCATTTTTTTTCCCCCCAAAACAAACTGCACCCCCCCCATTTTTTTGTGTAGCCCTTTTCCCAGCAAAATTTAAGCAAAAAACACCAATTCCCTTTTTCCCCCCCGAGTGCACAAGCTAAGGAGCTGGGATTCAGGATTTTTGAAAAAGAGACTGTGGGGAAAAAACCCCCTTTTAAGGGCAGGGTCACTAGTAATTCAAGGGTTTTCACCCGGGGAATATTAAATAAAAGTCATATCCCTTTTTAAAAGGGGCCCTTATTTTTTAAAATGGAAAAAAAAAAAAAAAAAAACCTTTTCATATTTAAATTTTATTGGGGGTTTCTGCTGCTTAGCATTTTTTTTTAGATTCCCGCACAGTAAAATTTTTAATGTGTGAGTAATGCTGCGGATCAGCTTTGCCAAGCTGGTTTTCTGAGAAACATTTCTCCTGCACCCGACTGTCAATTTCACAAAAAAACCCGAAAAATTGAAAATAAATCTGAAAAGGTTCTTGTCACCGTAGATACTGTTAAAACCCCGGGGGTGTAAAGATTGATCTTTTTAGAGATCAAGGATAAAACCCTACAGGAAAACGGGGACAATAATATTAATATGAAGGACAACATAGCACAGGGGCGGAGAAACCCCCCTTTTCCCCGGCCAAGGGCATTTGATACCCATAAAATTTAAACATTTTTGGGGCCCAAAATTTATCAACTTCAAACACATTTCTTAAACGGAACGGAGACATTTAGCAGCAAAAATTTGTCCATGCAGTTTTTCTTGCTGTAGCACAATTTTGGAAAAAAAGGCAGGGCATTGAATTGGGTTTTAAAAAGAAAGCTGGATGCCCCCTGAGTTTCCTGCAATGTTCCCCGAAATCTTCATCCTCTTCCCGTACTCCTCACCCCAAAATTTCTGTGGGTTTAGCATAATGGTATGGTTAGAGGTTTTGGCCCTTGAAGTCCCCGAAGCCCCTCGTTCCCCCCAAGTTTTTAAAATCTAAAGTGCCCCAAATCCCCTGTTCCCCCAAAACCCGGGTATAGCAAAACGGGGGAAGGGAAAAGGTAGACTAGAGGGGTTACTGGGTGTTTTCCCGAGTCAAACAAAAAGATACCAGGAGCTTTAAGAAGCGCACATACGCTGTAAAAGTAAGGCTATTTCACACGGGTTATTCAGCCCCTAATTGCGGGACGGGTTTGCCCGCAATTTTCGGTATGGCAGTGCCCGGGGAAGGGGGCAGCCGCCCGCCCGGGCCAAAATAAGAAATTATTTTCCCGGGGCGTATTCCCCCCGGGATTTAATTTAAAGTCAATTTTTTTCCCCCCTCGCCGTATTTCGTGAGCGGGGGGAGGGAAAACGGAAAACCATAGTTCTTATGAAAACTTGGGTTACCCTAATGACAAAAGGGCAGAAATTTTAGTCGTAATTTTACGCATACCCGGGGGCGAAAATTTCGGAAAGAAAAACCTTCCCAAAAAAAAAGCCCCTTTTTAAAATTAAACTTTTAAAATCACAGCTTGAGCGAGATCTGCAAATGCGCCAGTCCCCCGAAAGCCCCAGAGAAAAACTTGGGGTTTGCTGACTTAACACTGCATAGAAGACCAGACCAAATAGTTTCAAGCGGGCCCTTTCATGGCCAGATGTTCTTTAACCCTTGAAAAGAGAATGTTAGAAAACCCCCTTTAAAGGGAAAGGGTCATGGGTGTCAAACAAAAAGGGCCCCGGGCCCAATCCGGCCCTCCCCCCTTGTGTTATCCGGGGCCCGGGAATTGTTTTTCCCCCGGGGCTTGGGGCTGAGCTTTCCCAAGTAACATTTTTACATAGAAGGCAAGCGGCTAGATATCATGTCGGTTCATCTTGCTACTTGCCTTCACTGTGTGAGCAGCAAAGTGTCAGGCGCGTCTCCCTCTACACTATAGGAACTAAGAATCTCAAAGTTTTTTTCCCTCCACACTAGTCTCCACCTACCTACATTCTTGCCCCCAAAGTGCCGTTCCTGATGCAGAGGCAAGAAGACCCGACGCAAGGAGTGCAAAGACAGAGCCAGGGAGAGCTGAAGAAGCTTTAGGTAAGTCATGGTACCTCAGCAGTGCCTGTACCTTTATACCCACCTATCTCTCTGTAGGGGTCATATATACTTATCCATTGTACATACAGGAGGCAGATATACCTGTCATCTACAGAGGGCTTTATACCCACCTATCTACCTACAGGGCCATATATACATATTATCTACAGGGGCAATATATCTTCCCTGGTTGTCCTCAAAGGGCTAATTATAACAGTAATACTGTATAAATGTAACTACTCCTTAATAGCTTGCTTAACTGTTAAGGCGAAGTTCCATTTATACAGCTCTAAAATTACGTCGGCCCTGTAAGGTACGCCGTGAGGCCGATGTGGCCCCCAGTGAAAATGAGTTTGACACCCCTGCAATAGATGTTAAAGGGGTTGTCTCACTACATTGATACATCTTACCTCAATCCTGTTTTCTTGGTTTCACTTTGAATTCAGTGGTGTGTTTTCTGACTTCTACTGCAGCCTAGTGTAAGCCAGGTCTGCAGCTATAGCAACCAGTGCGGGCAGCCTATCAGGAGAGATCAAACAGGTCTGTAGCTATAGCAACCTGAGGAGCTGATGCAGCCCATACAAGAGGGGATATCTAGGAATAGGTAGGACACTGTTAGGCCGTGTTCACACGGCTTATTCCCGACGGATTTGTGAGCCGTATTGCGCTCACAAATCCGCGTGATAAGGGCGGGCCGAGCGCGGCGGGGCCCCGCCCCCGGCCCCATAGACATTCATTATTCACGGCGCGTACACGCCGTAAATAATGTGCATGTCACTTTCTCTCCCCACGGCAGATACGCCGAGCGGGGAGGAGCGATGGAATCCACTGTTCTCTATGAGAGCAGTGGATTACCGTAAATACTCCGACGGATTGGCGCCGTACTGCAGCGCAAATCCGGCGCGGAGTACGGCGCCAATCCGTGGAGAAATAAGCCGTGTGAACGAGGCCTTAATGGACGCATATTGCAAAGTGACTTGTTTTTGCAAGATCTTTAACATAAAAAGCAATCCTTGTAGTGAGACAACCCCTTTAAGGCTCTAGAGATGATAAGGAGGAAATTCTGCTCACAGCTGGTATAATGAGGGTGGTGGGAAAAAAAGATGGTAGCATGTCTAGCAGCTACTGTGTGCACATATGTTTGCCTGTATTAACCATTTTCCGCTCTATTATCCTATGGAAAGGTATTGTGTTCACTCCATTTGTATTTGCTGATACCACGGATTCACCCATAGCTCATTGAAACCTTGTAAGCTGTCCTTATCTACATGTCTGAAATGTAACACTGTGGTACATACATATAGTATACAGTATATACCCGCCCAGTGATCTGACATCAGCTTTATCTGTATTTTATCCACTTTGCAGCTACAGTGAACCTTCATAAATTGAAGTAACTACAGACATTCTACAGATTAGCTTAATTTTGTGCGAATTCATTTGATATGAAAAAATACTTATTTGGCACCTGCTTTAACGGTGAATTAGAAGAATTGAAATACAAAATGTAGAATTCAATGGTCATGTTTGTGACTTTAGGTTCAAGGAAGGCTTGAAGACACTAGGTGTTCTTGAATCTATCCAGGCGTACCCCACTGCCTTTTGGAGTGTTCTGTGCATGAAACCTGAAAAGCTAACTGCAAAAGTGATGTCTGACCTCTTCACCATTGCAAAACACAGGGGCTTCAAACACGTGTCACAGTGCAATGCCCTCAATCTTTGGGAACAGTATTTAGAAGACGCAGAAGGTCAGTTTCCTTGCAGGTCTTCTGACGTACGGACACCTGTTCTGCTTCTTTTTTTTATTATAAATGTCTGTCTATTTTCGTACACGAGTCTTGGATTGTTAATAACCGAACGGGGAAATGGCAAGAAAATCTCTTTAGAAGTAGCTGTGACCCCAACTCTTTGCAGTAGAGGTGTAGAAGTCTGTGGATATGTTTTGAGTATCGATCAGGTGCATTTAACTTTACATATGTGGAAACTGCAAGACACAGCCTAAGACGGTATATTCTCTTCATTCTTATTCCTAGAGGGGAGAGAGGCAGCAAAGAGCTAGGAATTTCAATGAGGAAACGAGGTGGACTGCCCGAGGCAGATTTCTGCCTCTTATAATTTTAGTGTTTGAACAACGACACTCATTTTACATTGAAATCAATGTGAGACGTCCTGCTATCAGTTTTCCGCCGTTCTAAATTTATTTGGGGGGGATTTTGAGCTGAAGGTTTTCCCAAAAAATAAGCATCCAATGACACGGTGTGAAGGAGCCCTTAGGGGCTGTTCACACGGCACGGGGGACAAAAACCGGTTGGTTGATCCGACCTTTATTTGTCCTTTTTTCAACCGTGCAATGGGGGCCGGGGTAGGCTTTTCTCCGGGGGTTTGGGAAAAAAGCCCCCCCCCTTCACATGACAGGGTTCTATTCGTCAAAAAATTCAAAAAGAATAACATGTTCATTTTTTTTTGGGACCCGGCGGTCAATTTTTCATGGGTCCGCGGCAGGGATTTTCCCCATAAGGCCTGTAAAGTTTTTAGTCGGTTTTCAAAACCGGGAAAAAGTCTGAAAACCGTGCCGGGGGGGAAAAGGGCCTTGGCTATGTTCAACGCTTTTTTGGGACAGTTTTCAGCCCGTAATTCGCGCTTTATGCGCGAATTACGGGCTGAAATCCGCCCCGTCTTTTCGGTAATCCCCCAGTTCCAGATTCCGCCCCTATTGAGCAGGGGGAAAGTGACATGTCAATTTTCACGGCAGTAAAACGGCCGTGGATAAAAAATTCTATGGGGCCGGCGACTCCGGGGCCCCGACCCAGCACAGGCTGATTGGGGCGAAATCCGCCCCGCAATTACGCCATGAATAAGCCGTGTGAACTCGCCTTAGGGAAAAAATTTTCCGGCTGCTTTTCCAAGAGTGGAAATTTTGTCTCGGGCAGTTTACTAAACCCTAGTTTATAACATTTAATTTCTGCTCTATTTATTATGTCTCTTTAATCTCTATGCATTTTTGTACAGATGGCTTTCTTTTTTTTTCATTGGAAGACATTTTGAGTTTTGCGACCGGCGTAGATTCCGTTCCACCAGCTGGTTTTGAGCCCACCCAAACCCACATCTTCAATCAAAAAATTTGTGTTTCCACCGAAAAAAAAACAACACGGGACTTCCTGGGAACTGCTTTAATGAAGATTTGGGAAAAAAAAAAATGGACAATGCCATATGTGCAGCGCTAAATAAAACCTAACTGAACACGTGCTGCCTGTGTGGAAGATGCGGTCTTTCATCGTGCTGCTGTTAACTCTCGAGCCACTTGTCTCTCTAGATGGGATTGACTCTGTGGCAGATGCCTGAAGTACTTGCCTTTTTGCTACAATCTATAAAATTTTTGCAGATTTTCTTTTATTTCATCGATTTAGAAGGTCTTGGGGTTGAGGAGCTCCTCAGGAAGACAACATATTCTCTGTAAACTAACCCTTATTTAGAACCAGTATACAAAGAAAAAAAAATTTGGGGGTGATCCTTTTACTTGCATTAATCTTATTTTTTGGGGTGTTTTTTAAACCCTTTAAATTTTTTAAATGTTGGACAAACATTTTATGTTTTTAAATACTAATTAATGAATTCACGGGTAAATTTTTAAAAGGGGCAGTAGTGGCTGAAGCAAAAAAAAAAAACCCTCTTTTTCTTACATTTAAAGGCCTTGATTAAGTGTAACCATTTCATAAAACAAATAACTGGGTGCTGGATCCTTTTAGAATAAGGCCGGGTTCACATGGCGTATTTGCGTGGTGTACTTCGGCACTTAATTCCGCTACAATATGTCCAAAGTACGGCCTGCAAATACGGTAGAATGGGGGACTCTTGACTTCTTGATTTGCAGTTATTGCGGGGGGGTGAATCGTGTTAGAAGTACTCACTTGCTAGTACGCGCTGCTTATCCATGTAAACCCCCCGAAAACACTTTTTTAACCCGCCTTTTAACCCAAATTTTCTCCATAACTCAAATATTTTATTTTTTTCCCTTAATATGTTATTGCCAATAACGTGCAGTAAATTTGATCCAATATTAGACATGTCGTTTGAAAGCTTTAGGTGGACCCTCAAAAAGAGTCTAATCTCCTGTGAGATTCAAATTGATTAAAGGGGTTGTCCCACTACATTGATTCATTTTACCTCAGTCCTTTTTCTTGGTTTGATTTTAATTCGGGGGTTTTGTTTTACTGCTTCTACAGGCTTGCAGTAGAAGCCAGGTCTGTAGCTATAGTACCAAAAAGGATGCAGCCCATACAAAAGGGATATCTGGGAAAAGGGAAATGGGTGGGCACGAAATTTTTTTTGGGTGGTTTTGTGTTGGTGGTAATTAAATAAATATTAATATATTTTATATAAATATAATATTACAAAGTGACTTTTTTTTTGAAAGTCGGAACATAAAAAGTAATCCCTGTAGCGAGAAAACCCCTTTAAAGTAAGTGTCCCCCTAAAGGAGAGGAAACTTTGCCCTTTTACCGGTTGGGGAAGAGACACAAGGCAAAGCCATTTTGGGCTAATGGAAGTCTTCTTGGGGTGCTCTTTTTATTGACAAACACCTAGAGTACACCCCTTACTTACCAATGAAATAATATAAATGTTAATTAGATGACAAAATGTCACCGGCCAATCAGATTTATATTTGGGAAAACTTGCTTAAAAGGATGTAAGAATATGTAAAACACATCACATGATTTGGAGCTAAGCTCTTAAAGAGAGGAGCCTTGCCCTTACTTGCGGTTTAAAAAGATTGCATTTTTGTTAATAACAGACTAAAATATCTAAATATCTTTAGATTAAGAACCCAAATGTAGACCTCTTATGACTCATTTCATTATCACTTAAAAAGATCTTTATATAAAAAATCTTGCAAGACAAATAAAAGTCGGCTGGGGAAAAGACAACTTATTTCGAAAACTGGACCTAAGGGTTTTTATTTTACAGGGGAAAAATTTCGGCTTTTCTTTCGCTATATTTGCGCTCAATTTGGCGAGAGCGCGCCGAAATTTTCGGGAATCCATAGTTCTCGTAGAGAACTAGGATTACGCCGCCTCCTCCCCCGGGGGTACAATCGATCGATTGTTTTTGTTGGGGGGGGGAAAAAAGTTCATGCAATTACTTGCGCAATACGCGCCGCGAGTAAGCGTCTAGGGGCCCGGCGGGCTGCTGCCCCCCCCGGGGGGTACAGGATCACGCAACTCCCAAACATCCAGTGAATTGCAGCCCTACGTAATTCCCCCAAAATACCCATATATAGCCTTGCAGGTTCTTCCACAGACACTATAGTGTGCTGCACTATTTTTGCTGTTAAACATACCAGAATCCTAAACACCATTAAATCCTTTTGAAATGCGATGTGTCATGCTGACCCGGCCAAGGTTAAAAATGTATTTTGGGGGTAAAGTAAAATTTTTATAAAGGGCTAAGTTGAGCCACAAGATAGGATTTTTTTCACCATTGCAGATTTCTTCTTTTTAGTCCAAGGAAGCCTGGGGTTTTAAAACCACATATACAGGGTTTCTTTGGCAACAGCAGGGTTTTCCCTCACAAATCCCTAAAAAAAAGCATTTGGCATAGCATGAAAACAACATGTTAATAAGTTAGTACTCAACATATTGACTGGGTGAGATTTAACCTCAAAAGCCGCCCCATTGGGGATAAACTACCAAACGAAAGGTTGGCGTATTTTATTTTTTAAAGTGTTTATTTTTTGTTTGTCTTTCCCCTTTTATTTTCTGGGGGCTATTTCTAAAGTGTCATATTTCTTTGGGGGTGGTTAGTATTACGTCTTTTTTGTAGTTTTTAGCAGCTAAGTACTGTCCTTTGATGGACTGCAATATTTTTGTCAGCCTTATGTTTTATTTCTTACAATATTTTTTTCTTACTAGTCTTACAGCTTTTATGTTCATTTCCATGAGCTGTTTTTAAAACTGTTTTTAAAAAAAAAGAATTTAATTGGTTAAAAGGTGTTTCTGATTTGTGTCTAAAATGTTATATTTCTCTCCAAGAGTCAGGAAGGTAAGGAGTTATATTTTTTTAGGTATGTTTTAACGGGGGCTTGTGTCCATTTAAAAAATACTCTTTTGTGATGGTGCTGGGTCGACCGATCTAAAATTCAGGAGTTAAACTGCCCCGGGAATGAGAAAAACACAGCGGCGTTCACATGAGTGATCGCCGATGCGTGTTTCCCCTCTGTTGGGTCCGTCTTTTAGATCCGCTCCAAGAAATGACATGTCAAATCTTGGAGCGCATCCGAAAGTCTGATCGGACAGATGCGATGCAAACACCCAGCAGCGATCACTCGTGTGAACGCCGCTGCGTGTTTCTCATTGCCGGCAGTGTTAAACACACTGCTAATTGTTAGATAGATTTATTGGAATTTTAATATATATCTAAATTGTGCATTGACATCTGATATGCCATCTTAAAATAGTTGCTCTGTACAAGAGACATTCAGGATTATCTACCATATATTGGGCCATTTCACTTTGATATGATTTGAATATATGTTTTCTAAATGATTGATTTTTGTTCTACCCGTTCATAGTAGTCTACCTCCACCGATTTTCCCCACAGCATGTATCTCGTGCTTGTGCAGTGGGGGAAAAAAGTACTTAGTCAGCCACCAATTGTGCAGGTTTTCCAACTTAAAAACATGAGAGAGGCCTGTAATTGACATTATAGGTAGACCTCAACTATGAGAGACAAAATGAGAAAACAAATCCAGAAAATCACATTGTCTGATTTGGGAAAAATGTATTTGCAGATTATGGTGGAAAATAAGTATCTGGTGAATAACAAAAGTTCATCTCAATACTTTGTTATATATCCTTTGTTGAACGTTTTCTGTAAGTCTTCACAAGGTTGGCACACACTGTTGCTGGTATGTTGGCCCATTCCTCCATGCAGATCTCCTCTAGAGCAGTGATGTTTTGGGGCTGTCGCTGGGCAACACAGACTTTCAACTCCCTCCAAAGGTTTTCTATGGGGTTGAGATCTGTAGACTGACTAGGCCACTCCAGGACCTTGAAATGCTTCTTACAAAGCCAGTACTCTATTGCCCTGGTGTGCTTGGGATCATATCATGCTGAAAGACCCAGCCACATTTCATCTTCAATGCCCTTGCTGATGGAAGGAGGTTTGCACTCAAAATCTCACGATAAATGGCCCCATTCATTCTTTCATGTACACGGATCAATTGTCCTGGTCCCTTTGCAGGGAAACAGCCCCAAATCATGATATTGCCACCCCCATGCTTCACAGTAGGTATGATGTTCTTTGGATGCAACTCAGCATTCTCTGTCCTCCAAACACGACGAGTTGTGTTTCTACCAAACAGTTCTACTTTGGTTTCATCTGACCATATGATAGTCTCCCAATACTCTTCTGGATCATCCAAATGCTCTCTAGCAAACTTCAGACGGGCCCGGACATGTACTGGCTTAAACATGGGGACATGTCTGGTACTGCAGGATCTGAGTCTCTGGCGGCATAGTGTGTTACTGATGGTAGCCTTTGATACGTTGGTCCCAGCTCTCTGCAGGTCATTCACTAGGTCCCCCGTGTGGTTCTGGGATTTTTGCTCACTGTTTTTATGATTATTTTGACCCCACGGGGTGAGATCTTGCGGGAGCCCCAGATGGAGGGAGATTATTAGTGGTCCTGTATGTCTGCCATTTTCTAATTATTGCTCCCTCAGTTGATTTCTTCACACCAAGCTGCTTGCCTATTGCAGATTCAGTCTTCCCAGCCTGGTGCAGGGCTACAATTTTGTTTCTGGTGTTCCTCGACAGTTTTTGGTCTTCACCATAGTGGAGTTTGGAGTGTGACTGTTTGAGGTTGTGGACAGGTGTCTTTTATACTGATAACGAGTTCAAACAGGTGCCATTACTACAGGTAACGAGTGGAGGACAGAGGAGCCTCTTAGAGAAGAAGTTACAGGTCTGTGAGAGCCAGAAATCTTGCTTGTTTGTAGGTGACCAAATACTTATTTCCCACCATAATTTGCAAATTATTTTCTCATTTTGTCAAAGTTGAGGTCGACCTATGATGTCAATTACAGGCCTCTCTCATCTTTTTAAGTGGGAGAACCTGCACAATTAGTGGCTGACTAATACTTTTTTCCCCCACTGTACAAGCACGAGATGCATGCTGTGGGGAAAAGCGATGGAGGTAAACTACCATTGACGGGTAGAACAAAAAAATCACTAATTTAGAAAACATGTATTCAAATCATATCAAAGCGATATGGCCCAATATATGGTAGATAATCCTGAATGCCTCTTGTACAGAGCAACTATTTTAAAATGGCATATCAGATGTCATTACACAATATATACAGTATATATATATACTCAATTTCCAGTAAAGTCAAATGTATCTGCAAAAATAAAGCAATTCCTATCATGAGAATACCATGCACTAAGCCAACTGCATACTAATATATACTAACATGTAAGTAAAATATTACCCAAAAACCTGAAAGTCTCCACCACCACAAGGGGTACCAGTCCTGACGCGCGTTTCGTGTAGGTGTCTTTTGGGGACCGTGTCATATTACTTTGATATGATTTGAATAGATGTTTTCTACATTAGTGATTTTTGTTCTACCCGTCCACAATGGTCTACCACTACAACGTTTCCCCACAACATGCATCTGGTACCTTGTGTCAGTATATTTTTGTACCATGGATTTTGGGTTGAGTCTTATTTATTCATGAAATGAGTTCTCCCTGTCTCCCTCTGTGGTGACTGATAACTGGTTGGATTGGTATATGTATACACAGTAACCAGTCAATCAGCATAATGTACTTGCATGTGGAGTAACAGAAGGGAAAAGGGGCATCTGCTCTGACCCACAAAAAAAAAAATAGAAAGAATAGACCTAAGTTGTATTAATCCCCTCCCACCACAGCCTTTTTTCACATTCTTTTTTCCCTTCCCTCCTTCCCAGTCATAACTTTTTACATTTTTCATCTGCATAGAAATGTTTTTTATTTTGCAGGACAAAGAGCCTTAAAGGGTTCTTTTTTTACTTTAGACATAAAAGTAATCAAAATGTGTTCCTGTATTGAGACTCTCAGAAACAAGCTGTTATCTATGGGGAAACCTTGCTGTCATATGTTCACATGCAGCACATTTTTATACCAGAAATCTTTGTACATGGTGGAAAGGGCTTGAATCAGTAACACATGCAGTGCAGCACGGTGGCTCAGTGATTATTACAGTGCAGCACGGTGGCTCAGTGATTAGTACAGTGCATCACAGTGGCTCAGTGATTACTACAGTGCAGCACAGTGGCTCAGTGGTTAGTATAGTGCAGCACAGTGGCTCAGTGATTACTATAATGCAGCACGGTGGCTCAGTGATTAGTACAGTGCAGCACGGTGCCTCAGTGATTAGTATAGTACAGCACGGTAGCTTGTTGGTTAATACAATGCAGCTCAGTAGTTAGTACAGTGCAGCACGGTGGCTCATTGATAAGTACAGTGCAGCACGGTGGCTCAGTGGTTAGTACAGTGCAGCACGGTGGCTCAGTGGTTAGTACAGTGCAGCACGGTGGCTTAGTGGTTAGTACAGTGCAGCTCGGTGGTTAGTACAGTGCAGCACGGTAGCACAGTGGTTAGTACAGTGCAGCACCGTGGCTCAATGGTTAGTACAATTGTTTTGCCAAGTTTTTCAATACAGGTTTTAGGTACAGCTTTAAAGAAGGCCAATCAGTCAGGGTGCAACACAATTTTATTTAACATAGAATATAACATATAAGTAAGAATAAACTGGTAACGGAAAATAGTGTGACATTGGGGACCGTTTTGCTAAATATGTATTTACAAAGGTTAAATACTTACTTCACCTAAGAGCTTACATCACCTGTTTTTTTTTATAACTTCAGCCATGAGAAGCTTTATGGCGAAAACAGGGAACTCCAGGGACCAACACCAGCGAGAGCATCCTCAGCACTGGGTACCAGCTTCTAATTTCACCAAAGCCGCTCTGGCTCTTATATGTCTTAAACAAAATAACTGGCAGACACCTCCTACGTATTGTGTCCACTTAGAATACAAAGTTCTTTTGTATGACTTCATCTTGTATCATGGAGGGACCAGCTCCCTGAGACAAAGATAAGAAAATACAGAATCACTCCGAAACCAGACGATGCAGGCCCCCCTCAAATCATAAATTAAGGCTGTAGGCTTGAGAGCTAAACAGAGATATGCAAGCCTGTGTGATTATAACTTGTGATACAACACTGGAATTATAATTAGTTTAATATACAAGAAATAGAAATTATGACATCAAATAAATCACATATTTCACTAGCACTATAACAATGCAGTTCGGTGGTTTTGTACAGTGCAGCACAAATTTGGGACGGTGGCTCATTGGTTAGTATAGTGGGAGCTCGGTGGTTAGTACAGTGCAGCACCGTGGCTCGGTGGTTAGTACAGTGCAGCACCGTGGCTCGGTGGTTAGTACAGTGCAGCACTGGGCTCGGTGGTTAGTACAGCGCAGCACGGTGGCTCCGTGGTTAGTATAGTGCAGCTCGGTGGTTAGTACAGTGCAGCTCAGCAGTTAGTACAGTGCAGCACGGTGGTTAGTACAGTGCAGCATGGTGGCTCCGTGGTTAGTATAGTGCAGCTCGGTGGTTAGTACAGTGCAGCATGGTGGTTAGTACAGTGCAGCACGGTGGATAGTACAGTGCAGCACCGAGGCTCGGTGGTTAGTACAGTGCAGCACCGGGGCTCGGTGGTTAGTACAGTGCAGCACCGGGGCTCGGTGGTTAGTACGGTGCAGCGCGGGTTAGTACAGTGCAGCACCGGGGCTCGGTGGTTAGTACAGTGCAGCACCGGGGCTCGGTGGTTAGTACAGTGCAGCACGGTGGTTAGTACAGTGCAGCACCGGGGCTCAGTGGTTAGTACAGTGCAGCACGGTGGTTAGTACAGTGCAGCACCAGGGCTCAGTGGTTAGTACAGTGCAGCACAGTGGTTAGTACAGTGCAGCACCAGGCCCAGTGGTTTTGTACAGTGCAGCACCGTGGCTCAGTGGTTTTGTTACAGTGCAGCACCGGGGCTCAGTGGTTAGTACAGTGCAGCACCGGGGCTCCGTGGTTAGTACAGTGCAGCACGGTGGTTAGTACAGTGCAGCACCAGGGCCCAGTTGGTTAGTACGTCAGCACCGGGCCAGTGGTTAGTAACAAGTGGGAAACACCGGGGCTCGGTGGTTAGTACAGTGCAGCACGGTGGTTAGTACAGTGCAGCACCGGGGCTCAGTGGTTAGTACAGTGCAGCACCGGGGCTCAGTGGTTAGTACAGTGCTGCACGGTTGTTAGTACCGTGCAGCACCTGGGCCCAGTGGTTAGTACAGTGCAGCACCGTGGCTCTGTGGTTAGTACAGTGCAGCACCGGGGCTCGGTGGTTAGTACAGTGCAGCACCGGGGCTCAGTGGTTAGTACAGTGCAGCACCGGGCTCAGTGGTTAGTACAGTGCAGCACCGGGGCTCAGTGGTTAGTACAGTGCAGCACCGGGGCTCAGTGGTTAGTACAGTGCAGCACGGTGGTTAGTACAGTGCAGCACCAGGGCTCAGTGGTTAGTACAGTGCAGCACCGGGGCTCGGTGGTTAGTACAGTGCAGCACGGTGGTTAGTACAGTGCAGCACGCTGGTTAGTACAGTGCAGCACCGGGGCTCAGTGGTTAGTACAGTGCAGCACCGGGGCTCAGTGGTTAGTACAGTGCAGCACCGTGGCTAGCACTGTTGCCTTGCAGCGCTGGGGTCACAGGTTTAGGTCCTGTACAGAGCTGGTATGTGCTCCCCAGGGTCGCCTGGGTTTCCTCTGGGCGCTCCGGTTTCCTCCACAAACATAGTGATCATTGTAGTATAATGTATGCTATTACAATAATCTGGAATATAGACCGAGCCCCAATGAGCATAGGGACCGATGTAAATCATGACAGTCTCTGTACAGCGCTGTGTACAGGTTTGAACTGTCGGTAGCTCTCTAGACGGGAATACTGGAAGTTGTAGTTTCCCAGCAGCTGTAATTCCACGGTTTGGCAGTCACTTCTATAGGGTAAAACAGCAGAGGTGACAGCAGCGCTCCTGGCAGTGCGGGGTCACCCACTGCACCTCACTACAGACAGTAATAATCCCAGCCAAAGCCACTTCAGAAAGATGACGCACACTTCCGCTCAGGGCGAGCCACCGTGGAACGCACACAACTTCCGGTTTCACGGCGGAACCTGCGGGGAGCACGTGGTACTGGCTCAGCCAATTGCAGATGGTGAAATGGCTACCCGGTCGCTATGGAGACACAGCTGCACTGACGACGAGCTTTGCCTGCCACGTCACCGTCGGTGGCGTCACGGCGAGAGGCGGAGGAGAGAAGACTAAGATGGCGGCCTCTATCCGGGAAAAACAGACGGGTGAGAAGCGCAAGGAATAAGTGTTGTTTGCGGGATGTGGCGGCCGCGGAGAGGGTGTGCTGGCGGGAGGAATGAATGGCTGAGTCACACTACAGGGCAGTGATGGGGCTGGCACTCTGCTCCTATGGTGACAGTGGTTTGTGTCTCCTGTGATGGAACTAGGGACATCCTTATCCCCTGGAAGCTCGGCTGAAATACAGACCAGCTGCAGTCTGTGCCCGGCGGCGCCTCAGCTGTGACCTCACGTACATAGCGGACTGTGCAGCCAATCACTGGCCTCCCACCTGTACGGCACATGACTGCTGAGGCCACTGGTTGGCTGTCATGAGTGATGTACGTGACATCACTTCCCAAGGAACAGTGGGGACACTGATCTCTAATAGTGTTGGGAACCCCGACCTCAGCAAGGACTCGTGGACAACTCAGGAAACCTTTTTAAAGATTATTTCCGCTATGGACTTGGCTGCAGGCGACGCGGGGGGGGGGGGAGAGGCAATGGACGCAGGCGACGAGGGGGGCGACGGCCGTAGGAGGGTGGGGGGCGACGGCCGCAGGCGACGAGGAGGGAGGGGGGCGACGGCCGCAGGCGACGAGGAGGGAGGGGGGCGACGGCCGCAGGCGACGAGGAGGGAGGGGGGCGACGGCCGTAGGAGGGGTGGCGGGCGACGGCCGCAGTTGACGAGGAGGGAGGGGGGCGACGGCCGGAGGTGGGGTGGGGGGCGACGGCCGCAGGCGACGAGGAGGGAGGGGGGCGCGGCCGTAGGAGGGGTGGGGGGCGACAGGAGGAGGAGGGGGCGACGGCCGCAGGCGACGAGGAGGAGGGGGGCGACGCCGCAGGCGACGAGGGGGGGAGGGGGGCGACGGCCGTAGAGGGGTGGGGGGGCGACGGCCGCAAGTTTACGAGGAGGGAGGGGGGGGGACGGCCGTAGGGGGGTGGGGGGCGACGGCCGCAGGCGACGAGGAGGGGGGGGGCGACGCCGTAGGAGGGGGGGGGGCGACGAGGAGGGAGGGGGGCGACGGCCGCAGGCGACGAGGAGGGAGGGGGGCGACGGCCGCAGGCGACGAGGAGGGAGGGGGGCGACGGCGTGGGAGGGGTGGGGGGCACGGCCGCCAGTTGACAAAGGGAGGGGGGGCGACGGCCGTAGAGGGGTGGGGGGGGACGGCCGCAGGCCGACGAGGAGGGAGGGGGGCGACGGCCGTTGGTGGGGTGGGGGGCACGGCCGCAGGCGACGAGGAGGGGGGGGCGACGGCCGTAGGAGGGTGGGGGGCGACGGCCGCAGGCGACGAGGCGGGAGGGGGGCGACGGCCACAGGCGACGGAGGAGGGGAGGGGGGCAACGGCCCGCAGGCGACAAAGGAGGGAGGGGCGACGGCCGCAGGCGACGAGGAGGGAGGGGGGCGACGAGGGAGGGGGGCGACGGCCGCAGGCGACGAGGAGGGAGGGGGGCGACGAGGGGGAGAGGCGACGAGGAGGGAGGGGGGCGACGGCCGCAGGCGACGAGGGGGGAGAGGCGACGAGGAGGGCGACGGCCACGGTCAACAGGGAAGTGCAGCCGGCTGTCATCGAGTTTAGACTTGAGATAACCAGATGGGGCAACGCCTCTAAGCGGCTTGTTCTGGACCAGAAAGACCGCACCTGACCACGGCTTGTGTGTGGGATCAGAAAGCAGAAAAGATAGACTTAATGGGCTCACCCGATAACAGCAGGTTGTAATCTGCAGTCCCAGGCAAATAGCTGTTGCTTGACCACCAGGGCTGTGGAGTCGGAGTCGTTATAAAATGGACCGACTCCCAAAATATATAAGTAGTTGGTCCAGTTAGTTTGATGCAGTGCAAAGAGCAAGAGGACTTGGGTCCGGCCAGTGCTGCTGCTCCCATATCTTCAGCCTCATCACATGAGGAGTGTAATTGATGACATGGAGCAGGCAAAGCGCTGCCCAGGGGGAAAAGATTCCGCTCCCAGAGCAAACCGATTTCAGCAAAATTTTTCATCTGCTTTCAAAGAAGTAGAAGAGTTCAACCATTCATCAAAACTGACTGTGGCTGAGGAAAATTCCTTTATACCCTGACATTGTTAGAGATGTTGCCCTGTGGTCACCGCTTTGCCCAACCCAAGTTAGTGTAGAGAGGCCGTTTCTCTAGCCTGGAAATAATGAGATCAGATGTGAGGTCATGTCTGCAGGATCTGATGGTGGCAATACTTTTTTCTCAGAACAAATTCAGAGACTCCACAAATGTTCCTGCAGTGTTTTGCATATTTACAATTTTTTGTGTTCTAAATTTCATATCCAATAAATATATTTTACACTGACAAGCAAAAGGGTAACAATGTTTTGAACTTGTGACTTTCAAGGCCCCAAATTTCTTTCATCCACTACAGCTTTGTACATGAGGCTATTGTAATTTTATATACAGTCATCTTACCTATCTCATCCCATAAATTGACTTGCAAGTATTTAGCATCTGCTTAGTTCTTCAGATCTTCCCTTAACTGTATTGTTACTGTTTTGCTCCTAAAAATTAAAATGTTAATTTTTATTATTTTGATTTTATTTGGGAAATCCACCTTTGGTTTTCAATACTGCCTGAATCCTTCTGGGCTCTGGATCAGATTCATGAGTCTTGAACTAAAATCTGATCCCCGGTCTCTTCTCCACATTCCCCCAAAGTTGGTGCAAAACTGGGGCTTGGATACAAATACAGCTTTTTCTTCAACCCCTACCCACAAGTGTTCAAAAGATCAAAACATGATTACCCTTTTGCTTGTCAGTGTCTGTTCTACCTAAATAGCTTGATTATTGTATCATAAAAATGATAAACACCGGATGTACCATTTTTTCTACAGTAAAGTTATCACTTAAACATGCGCCGTGTATGAGGGAGTCGGAGGTTTGGGAAATTGAGGAGTCGGGGCTTTGGCTTGCCGACTCCACAGCCCTTTTGACCACGCAAGGTTCCTTGGTTCACGGATGAAAAACCTGTAGTCGCTTCAACCAATGCAGTTTTGGAGCAGCGTACAAGTAAAACAGCTTATTCATGTTCTTAACAAACAGGTGACATACACATGGTTCGGTAGTTAAACAGATGAGTTATGGACAACTTAGTCCTTGTTCTCAGCATACTATACCTCTGACCCACATGTGTTATAAAGACCACTAAGCCTATCACAATTTATTTCCGGTAAATGTCATTTGCAGAATGTTTTGATCTAAGATTGAAAGGCATGGGCATACTAAAAATATCATAAGGTTAAAGGTATAGTAAGCTGAGAACAAGGACTAAGTTGTCCGAAACGCGTCTGCGTTACCTACCTGACCGTGTATATGTCACCTGTTTGTC
This sequence comes from Phyllomedusa bahiana, assembly GCA_025379985.1. Taxonomy (NCBI): domain Eukaryota; kingdom Metazoa; phylum Chordata; class Amphibia; order Anura; family Hylidae; genus Phyllomedusa; species Phyllomedusa bahiana. The sequence goes on along the minus strand of JAODAL010015759.1, from coordinate 7,628 downwards.
AAACGTACGAATAAAGAAACTGTTTTACTTTTACGCCGGTCCAAAGCTGCATTTGTTCTGTGTGGGATCACTATAACAGGACACAACCCATGGCCACGTTTCTGGAAGAAGGCAGCCGTGAATTCCTTGTGACGGGCATGTCGTGGTATGCGTCCTCTGAAGGCGCAGTTGGATCGCATGACTACAACCGAACTGCGATGATTGACCGTCCAGCTCCTGCTGTAATCGCACAACCTTATCACCCTCATCACAAGGTGCTGGTGGGTTTCCCTGGCAGTGAGGTCCTGATAAAGCCCCAAAGACATGCGTCCCAGCTCTACCTCTCGTAGAATAAGAAAGGGCAGATTTGTTGTTTAAATTTTTTCTCTTTCTCCCCAAATAGTATATACAAATAATCCAAATTCTATGTACCCAAAAATAAAATGAAAACTATCCCCAAAAGTACTATATAACAATGATATTGTTTGATCCTTAAAGGGGATTTCCCACTACAAAGATCAGCTTTCAACATAAAGAGAACAGTAAATGAAGACTTTTTCTAAATACATTGATTTTACTTCAGTCATGAGATAACAGCATTTTTATGTTCTCCGGAGTGTACACAGGATTCTGTGGTTACCTGCATACTAGACGTCTGTTATCTGATTAACTGAGAGCAGGGAGTGACGTCACTGCACCGAGATCCAAGTAAACTAATTATATCTAACAAGATAAGCTTCACTTAACTAAAGGTACAAGTGCTGTGAGAACTAAAAAAAATGGCGCTATCTGTAAGGCTATGTTCACACGTCTTATTTGCTGGGCGTAATTACGCCCTGCAATTACGCCATGTGGGAAGGAGCAGGGTGCGGCACCACGCCGGCCCATAGACGATCATTACTAGCGGCGCGTATACGCCGCTGGGAATTCACATGTCACTTATCTCCCCCCGGGGTGTATTCCCGAGCAGGGAGGGGGAGACTAATCCATATTTCTAGAGAACTGTGTATTACCGAATGACTGGGGGTATTCCACCGAATTTGCCAGTACGCCTGAATTACGGACTGAAATCTCCCATTTTTAAACCGCGGAACTAGCCTAAGGGTGAATTCCATGGCAAAATTTGTAGGGGGCCTGTGCACCTGTATACCCTGCTGTGGGAAGTACACCCTAGCCAGCATGTACTTTCCACAGCGTTCTCTGGCCTGGCTCTTATGCACCCCCCTCTCTTCCGCCGGGGAATAGGTTGTAATATCATCGTACTCAGTGAGTGCTATGATTATACCATATTTGCAGTAGGTCCACAGTGCTGACTGTATAGATGTTCATCCTGCACTGGGAATCCCGGTGCCCTAAAGGGGCAGAAGAATCCCATTTGATTATGCTGCGGTCACAGACTGCGGCAATCAAGGGGTTAAACGCCAGAAAATGGAACTTCCTCCCGTCCCTTTCTCCACAGAGACTTTTTAGGGAAAGAAGCGGTTAACGACAGCTCCGTTCCTTTCGCAGGCGCTGCACTGGGAGCCACAAAACCCCTCTGTATGCAGCAATGTCATTTGCCGTCGCTGCCCACAGAAGACTTCCCCCACCTGACGTCAAAAGACAGTGGGCGGGCGTTAAGGGGCTAGTGGCAGCAATTTTCATAGACAAACCATGGAAATGTATAGCTTTGCATAAGAGCTGTATACAGAACATGTCATCAAAATCGGTTGCATTTTTTGCTGCATAAAATGAATAAAGGTAACTTGTTTCTTAAAGGGGTTTTGCCAAGAAGTGATTTCCTCACCTAACAGGCTGAACTGTCCCTTGAGCCTTTAAAAAGGGGTGTTTCTGGTTTAAAAAACAAGTACCCCCCTCTGTGATGTCATTGCCCACCCCCGTGCATGCTCCCCAAGGGTGATGTTTTCCATCTCTGTAGTTGACAAACATTGTTTGGTAAACCCCAGAGGGTAGCGTATTGTGCACAACCTAAGGGTTTTGTTTTCTCCCTTTATCTGCTCAGGAGAAGATAAAATCCCAAACGGGAGCATTCAGGAAAAAGCTGCATGGGGGGAAGGGGGGAGGGCAACAAGTCTGCATGTTTACTCAGATAAATTTCATACAACCAAGGGGTTCTCTTACAGCAGGGGAAAGGGTTTGTTCTTTCCCCTCCCTTCAAAGCGGTTTTTCCCTCCATCAGATAAAAAGTGCAAACAAAGCAAGTGTGCCAATCAGCCCTGGGGTAGTTAATGTAAACAGTAGGAAAAATAAGGGGACTAAGCCAGGCTGCAGTATCAAGGGACACTTTTTTTAAAAGGGCAAAAATTTAGAAAATGATTAAATACCCATTTTGGAGGATCCCCCGACAAAAATTAATCGTGGCTAACCCTTTAATGTCACTTTTCTTACTAAAAAAACTCCAGCTCTGAACAACATTTTCCCTTTTGGGGCCTTTTTTGGGGAAACCCGCCCCCCAAATTTCGCATGGTTTTAATGGGTTTGCCCTCATTTTGATCCATGAATTTAGACGCTGCAGCGTGCTTTAAACTTTCGCACAGATTTTTTTTTCGCCATTTTGGGGGGAAAGGGTTTTTTAAAAAGACCCAAAAAATGCTCATTTGTTGAAAATGAATTCCTATTGCTTTTTTAAAAATTTTGCCAAAAAAGTTTCAAAAACCCCTTTGTAAAAACCATTTCCCATTTTTTCCTAAAAAATCCCATTCTTACACCTAAAAGTGCAAAAAAAAACGGGGCTATGGTTTCTTTTTTTTGGAATGTGTATACTGAAAAAGGCCCTGTTCACAGGGAGGGTTTTGGGCCCCATGTGTAATTTATTTTTTTTCAAAATCATTTCCTTTTTGTTTACTTTAAAACACGGGGGCTGTGGAGTGGGAAAGTCATCTTTAAAATGGAGGGAAATTTCCCAAAAAAATAAAATTTAAGTTGGCCCGTTATTTCAAGGCATTTAAACAAGAGCAAGGGGAAATTTTGGTTTTCCTTATCGGGGGCTACTGTCCATATCTTCAGCCTCATCGATGGGGGATTTTTAATTTTGAAAAGTTTTGGGGAAATGCTTTGGAGCGGGGGAAAGGGTGTTGCCCCCCATCAAAAACATTCCGTTTCCCCATAGCAAATAGTTTTGCCCAATTTCACCCAAAATTATTCACTTGCTGTCAAGGAAGAAAAAAGGGTTCAATCTTTTCATCAGCCCCTTTTTGTGCCCTAAAGGCAATTCCTTTTACCCTGAGTTGTTAGATTTCCCAAGAAAAACCCGAAGCGCATCACCCCAGCTAAATCGATAGCGTCTTTTTGGGCCCAAGAAAATTCCCAAAATGCATCATTTTGAGGCCCTGACGGGTGGGAAAAAATAAGGGGATGAATTCCATCTATCCTTTAAATAAGCCTAGATTTTGAGCCCAGGGAAATATGGGGACCCAAAACAATTTCCGTTTTTTAACAAGGTCTTCAGTTCAAATGTGACGACAAAAGCAGGGGAGGAGGTTTGGGTAGGCTCCGTAAGATTGAATACAGACGTCCATGGCAAGCCCCATACAACACCCCATTACATGGGTTTTGGAAATTATGAAAAAACTGGGGATTCTTTTTTTCCCCATGTTTTGACCCAAAAAATTTTTTTAAGCCCACCCCCCGACTTAAAACAGGCCCAAAGGCGGGGGTTTCCTACTCTATTTTTAACCTTTTCATTTGAGCCCAAATTTCCAGACTTCCCCTTTGGGTAAACCCAACCTCCATAACCCAGAGGGGGAAAAAAAAAGCCCCAAAACCTTATAAGCAAACTGACTGATCTAACCCCTTTTGAGGTGGGGGGGGTGCAAGAAACCAAAATGGGGGCATCCACAGGTTGCTAGATCAGGGGCATTTGGTTTTTATAAGGGGTGTTTTTTTTCTCTCTGGATTATGGAGGTCTGTTGCCCCAAAGGAAAAATCTGAATTTGGGACTAAATGGGGTAAGAATAGAGTAGGACCACCCCCCCTGGATCCCGTTGATAGCCGGGGGTGGTTTTAAACATTTTTTTTGATCAAAACATGTGAACTAGAAATCAAATTTTTTTCCTGTATTGTAATACTAAAGGCTTCTTTAGAGGTTTCCATGTCTTGTTTGATAGCCCTTTTAGGTCTGGAATGATGGCCCAAAAAAAGGGGAAGAAGCCGCAATTTTAATCTCGTTATAAGAAGTGTTGGCAAAGAGTTTGCAAAAAAGTATGAAAAGTGGAAGATTGGAAATGGTTATTTAGACGTGAGGAAAGTCAATAGCCGGGCTCTAAAGGGGAAAAAGGAAAAATCAAGGAAAAAGGGGTTTTTGGGAACGGAGCGAGAAATTTAAAAAACTTTTCTTTTTGGGTTTGGAAGAAGTCGGGTTTGAAAAGGGGATGTTTCACAGCCAACAATTTTTTGGGTTTACTTGACAAGGTTTTATGTTTATTAAAAGGCGGAGTATATTTTGATTTTTTTAAATTCCTACAAGATGAGTTATTCAAAACACTGAGCATTTGGGGTATGAAGAGGACGACATAGATTTCCAGCGGGGAAACAACAACATGAAGCAGAGTCAAGGTGGAGAAGGAATGGTTCAATGAAAATTTAGGTTTAGAGTTGCTGTTTTTGGCCTCCACAGCCCCCAAAGGCCCTCAACCCAACCCAACACTTGTGGGGAGAGTTGAAAAAAAAGCGGGTATTTGATCCATTTCTGCACCAACTTTGGGGGAATGTTTAAAAAGAGACCGGGGGATCAGTTTTTTGGTCAAAACATTTTTTAAATCTAAATTCCAGACCCCCAGAAGGATTAGGTAGTGTCTTTTTAACCAAAATAGTTGATTATTGAATCTTTAAGGGTGAAAAAAACACCCGGATGTTACCATAAAAACTAAAAAAAAAATTTATCACTTAACATGGGGCCGTGAAATGAGGGATTTCCAGGGTCGGATTCGGGGAAAATTTTTGGAGGGGAAAGTCAGGGCTTTAGCTTCCCACTCCACAGCCCTGTTTCGAACAAAAAAATTCCCCCAAAAAAACCCCCCTGGATAAAAAAATGTGTGCACAAAAAGGCTGTGAAAAAAAGTGACAAAAAACAATGGGTATCCCCTCCCCAAAAAGAAATTAATTAGGAATTGCTGAAAATTAAAAATTCCCAATTTTTGGCTTTTTTCATTGTATTCTATTAGATTAATGCCCTATGGGATGTGGGGGATGGATTTTCCCCGTTTTGCATTCTTTATAAAAAACCTTTTTTAAACCATAGACTATAATGCTGAGCTATTACTACCCTGCTCAGTGGGGGCCATTCTTTTTGGGGGCCTCTGCTACTTTTTGGGCTACTGTGAGGGAATTTACATGTAATTTTTGGATTTATTTTTACATTGCCCCTCTTTGATGCAAATAATGTAGCTTATTATGGTTACATACCATTTAACCGTTTTGGGGCTGCTACCCCGCCCAAAAGGAACCGTGCCCCGGCAGTGGGGCCCAAATGAATGGGGTTTTTTTTGCATTTGTCCCGGAAAATGGCCCATCATACATGCCAAATGTAAATGATGCAACAGGGGGCAAAAGCACAACTAAAATTTTTTAAAGGTCCCAGCAATGGTGCGCAGGTTTGAAATTTACTGAAGTTGTGCAACCAAAGGTCTCAAAAGAAACAGTGGAAAGAGGGGCTTTAAAAAAGGGCCGAGTGTTTAGGTGAAAAATGGTGATACATTTTTGGGGGAAACCCCCTTTCCCCAGACCTGAGACATACCCCATAAGATGATAAAAAAAAGGGGCTCCCAAAATGGGTGTGGAAGCATGCTTTAAAAGGGGGAGAAAACTGAAACTTTTGAAAATTTTAAAAGGGTTTTATGTTAGGGATAGGAGCTGAGCTCTGTGGAAAAATTTTAGGGTTATAATGAAAAGAGGAGAGGGCTGAGCTCTGTGATTTTAAAGGGTTATATGAAAAGAGGGAAGAAGCTGAAAACTCTGTTTAATATAAAAGGGGTTAAATGATAGTGGGGGGAAACTTTAAAATCTTATATATAGGGTTAAATTATAGAGGGGAAGAAGCTGAGCTCTGTTTATATATAGGTTATATGAAAGAGGGGGGAGGAGCTGACTCTGTGATATATAGGGTTATATTTATAGAGGGAGAGGGGCTTTTTGGGTCCCGAGATATATAGGGTTTATTTTGAAAAAGGGAGGAAACTGAGCTCTGTGATAAATAGGTTATAAAGATAGAGGGAGAGGAAACTTTACCTGGGATTAAGGGTTTTATCAGAGGGGAGGGGCTTTAAACTTGAGATATATAGGGTTAAAATGATAAGGGGGAGGAGTGACTCGGGGGATATATAGGGTTTTTATGATAGAGGAAAAGGGGTTTTGGGAAAAAACCGTGAAAAAAGGGTTAAAAAGAAGAGGAGAGAAAACTGAGCTCTGTGATATAAGGGTTATTTTATAGAGGGGGAGAAGCTGACTCTGTTTTTAAATAGGGTTAATGATAGGGGAAAGAAACTGAGCTCTGTGATAAAGGGGTTATATGATAGAGGAGAAACTGAGCTCTGTTATTAGGGTTATTGGAAGGGGGAAGGGAGGAGCTTCTCTAAACCCCTGCCCTTTTTCTCAGAGCCCTCCTTCCCCCCATGGGGTAGACTGGCATGGACCCCCGACGAGGAAGATTTTCTTTAATTTTTTGTTTTTTCCCTTTTTTTTAAAAAATGCACCCCAATTTGTTCCTTCTCACTAAGTCTTGCCTATTTTTTCTGTACCTTTCCCAGCTTTGGCAGTCTACAATTTTGCCCCTGCGGTCCTTAGACGGCTCTTTGTCTTGGCCATGGTGGAGGGTTGAGTTATTGATCTGTGGGACAGGTTTTTTTATACGGTAACCATTTAACCAGGTGCAATTTAAAAACATAAGAGTGCAGAGAGGAGGGCTTCTTTTAAAAAAAGATAACAGGTCTGTGAGAGCAAATTCTTGCTGGTTTTGGGAGGTATCAAAGGCTTATTTTATGCAATAAAAGGGTAATAAATTACTTAAAAATCATACAGTGTGATTTTTTGGGGTTTTTTTTTTTTTTTTGATTCTGTTCCCCCAAGTTGTAAACCCCAAAAAAAATTACGACCGCCCCTTTTTTTAGGTGGGGAAAACTTGCAAAATCGTCATACATCAAATACTTATTTTCCCCCCTGTAATTTTATTTAAGAACACTTTGAAAAAATTTAAACAGAAATCTATAATTTTTTTTGGAAATTTTTCCCCCTTTTTATGGCTTTGTTTTCTTTTGTTGCAGTGGTTTTAAAAAGGTATGCTGAATTTTAATGTTCCACTTGTGAAGAGCACGCCCCGGAGAGCCATTATGGGGAAAGGAACGATTTGGCCCCCAAACACTGTGATGGTTTAGGGTACGTTCACATGATTTTTTGGGGTGCGTACAGTGCCGCCTCATAAATTGTGTGTTTTAGGGGCTCGCGCCAATACCTGCGTACTCCCGGGGCGGGGGGGGGGGGCAGCGCACCCCCGGCCCCATGACATTCAGTCTCGCGATTCGCCGCAAGTAATTGACATGTCCTTATCCCCCCCGTCACAATACAATCGGGGAAAAGGGAATCCATAGTTTTTCTATGAGAACTGTAGATTACCCAATTTCGGCGCGCATCTCGCCCATATTTGAGCCCAAATACGC